>JACXSJ010000849.1:42155-154806 GCA_014851325.1 Pentalonia nigronervosa | reverse complement strand
GGCGTTTTATTATCAACGTCGTAAAAATAAAACTCGCGCCACACACACCGATGTGAACGACACAATGATTTTTATTGTCCGCGGTAGTCATGTTTCAAGACTTCGAATCTTCTCAGAACGGTTGTAGGTCATTGGTTGGTCTTTCTCTCTCTCTCTCTCTCACACACACACACACACACACACACACACACACACACACACACACACACACACACACACACACACACACACACACAACCACGATACACATGCAGTAATACTTATGATATAGTAATATATTTTTGTAATATTGTACATATTTTATATTGTCGTTATTTGATTGCATTGCATGGCATATGCCATAAAATCCATCCGGAGGATTTTAAAGTTTATATAGTTTATATAGCAGTTACGCGTCACATAATAATAATACACTATTTATGTATTATTGTATAATATTATATAGATATAAAACATACGTTAATGATAAAGGGTAGGTTATTATATTAAAGGCCTTGGTTATATAGGTATAGATAATAAATTAAGAATATTATCAAACGTGACCTTTTTCTTAATCATTAAAGAGTCATGGTAGAAGGGGCGTATTATATCCTAAATATAAAAAAATAATAGGTACATGTTATAAAAGCACAATATAATATAGTCAATTGTGTTAAAATCTAAAAGTGATAATTCATAATTTTCAACGTTCTTTTTACATTGTTAAAAACATAATATAGGCGTAAAAATACATACATGGAGTTAAATTACTTATTAATTCGTTAAAAGTATGAAATTATTATACCATGATATACTTATAGTAATTTTGTAACTTTAATATTACCTTCCATCAAGCAATTCACTGCAATATATATTCACTTATGAGTTATGACTTATTACATATTTTTATTGTGCCCTAGCCCCTAAGCCCTAAGATAGAGACTATAGATTGTATAATTTTAATTTTTATAATAAAAATATATTATATCTTAAAAAAAAAATATAGTCATTTACCAAAAACTGATATAAACTAAAAACTGTAAAATTACAAACTAATTACAATCGTATTTACACGTATAAGTTATCTACATTAGATATCTATGTATAAGAAATAGGTTGTAATTAATAGGTATTTAATTTACAATAAATATTTTTACATGACTCTATAATATAATACTCTTATAATAATAATTTTACTTTTTAGTTATTATGATTATTTAATTTATCATTTGAAATATTCTCTTAAAGGAACTATTTATTCAGTATTTAAAATAATCGTATTGATCTATCACATTTTGATTAGAAGACAGAAAAACAAATTAATAAATAGATTTTTTCTGGTTAAGCAGGGTGTCTATGAGTTACGATGACATATTAGAAAATATATTATTAAATGGTAGTTGTCGCTCGCTCATTCAAGTATTGAGCCGACATTATAATATATGCGAATATGCAATGTGAAAATTCCAATGACCTTGTTCGACACGGTGACATTATAATATTATATAAATGATATACTTACCAACATTGTATTTCAAAATTCACAAACTGTTATTTAAACGAATATTAAAATAATTTATCAATGTATGCATGCAGTAAAATATAACTTCTTTGGGATATTTTGTTTGAATTGATTTAAATTTTTTTCCACCGTGATTATGAAATATTGAGTTTTAAAATGTAATTTCAATATAAATCACAATACATGAACTTGCACCTAACAAAACTACCCTGTATTGTCTTATACGGCTATACTATAATAATAATAATAATATGATATACTCATAGGCTTACGCAAAGAGTGAGCCTATCGAGTCCGGGCTCAACCGGAAATTTTTTAGGGGCATGATACAATTTGCGAATTTATTTTATTATAATGCATAATATTATATTAATATAATAATATGTTCGAGGAGACCATGGAAATTTCATTTGTCGTGAATACACTCGTGATATGGTGCAATAAAATTGAAAATATTTGTATGTGTAGGTACTAATATTATATACCAATTTTTGAAATAAAAACATGGTGCAAAGTATCTATGACAATGACGCTTTATCACACATCGTGTTAATTTAATATTAAGGTAAGTGAACCCACACTATATAGCTCATTGATGCACAACTTCTTGGAAAAATCCATGCGTTTATAATATGTAAATCCCTTTCAAATGAAAGACCATGAACTGTCCTCTTAATAATCTATAATCAATACTTATGTTAAATGTTTAGAGTAATTGTATCAATATTTATTACAAATTAGCACATTAAGGTCGTGCATGTTCATACAACTTGATTCTGATGTATATTTAAATATTATACGGTTTTTAATTTACAATTCAAAATTATGCTGATGTATTCAAAAAAAATTAAGGGTACTGCCCAAGTACTGGGGCACTAATTGTTCCAGGCTCGACCACAAATTGAAGTCTGCGCACGCATATATGGATATAGTACAAACGAATAATATAACATTCGTGCGCGTTCAACTGAAAAGTACAATAAATACTCGAACATTTTGTATGTAATTACTGTATATTTGTATTAATTCTGTATATATAATTCATATTTTATATGATGTAAGCTACATATTTATAAGCAGTGTACTGCAAAACTCGTAAATAAAAGAGTTATAATCAATTTTTAGTTTTTCTTTACTAAATGACGTCCAATGAACATTTTTTCCCGGTTTTTCGTTAAACATTTAAGTTATAGTCTAAATAAATAATTTATGGAAAATCGTGTGAATTCCATTAAACCAATAATAATACGAACTATTGTATTATATCAAAATATATAAGTAAATAAACGTGTCTATATTATGTTATACCGAGAACGTCAATCATTTTCCTCGTCACTGCGTTTATCGAACCAAATAAAATTATGTATAGAATAATATATGTTTTGAATGATTTTAATAATAATAAATATATAATAGCTCGTCTTTGAGGTATATCTAATAATCTATTATACACTTTATAACGACATGTATGTGTACACCATGTATACGTATCTAAGTAGTAGGTACCTATCCCCATCGTTATTAGCGGTTATATTATTAAATGCACATCGCTGTCGTCTATATATAGCGATAATAACATAGATATGAACGTATTGATCGCCCCATTTTTCCAATACAGAAACATGTCTTTTTAAAATGTTTTTAATCCGGATTATTATACTATATCATTACATAATATAGGTTAGATATAATATATATATATAGGTAATAATTTTTATATGTATTTAATATAATAAATTTATTACTATTATAATCATGTATGAGGTTAAAAGAAGATTGGTAATAAAATATATTAAAGCCTTCGTCTTTTGGCTGATTTATAGGTATGCGTACGAGTTGACACAACGTAATTAAAATGATGTAACTCATCTTCAATAAATAAAAAGGTCGGTAAATGGGTTCTGCTCTACTATACAATAGGTGTTAAGCGGGTCACTGTAATGGATGTGTTAAATTTGAATTCATTGATTTAAAATCATTGTATATGAAAAACGAGTCTGAGAGTAAGACGGTTTGTCACCTACATAACTAAGTGTATTTAATAATATTACTGCTATTAAAATAATTAATTTTACTATTAATAATAAAGTAGATTGAATTAATTTTTGGAGAAAACATTGCATTTAAAAATTTCATCGAGTGTATAAAATATAATAAAATACCTACTTAAAAAGTTTCAAGTATCCACAAAAAATATTTTTAAATTACAACGAAATAACTAACATTGCCATTCTTTATTTAAATATCTACTTTCGTCTAAATTTGAACTTAAAATATTTATAAAAATCAATCATGTAAATATATTTTTATTGGTTATAACACTAACTACTTACAAGAAACCTTGTTTCAAATTTTCAATCCTAAGATATAAGATTGAACATTTTATAATTTTTTAACTATAAAATAAATTGCAAATTTCCGATATTTTGATGTTAAAATTTTTTTTCTCCTTTATTTGAGTTATACAATCTATACAAGTTAAGTACAATAAGTGTAAATGATAATAAGTAAATACAGACATTGAAGATTTGATTTGGAGAAGCCGCCCATTGGCAATACTCCTTAGGGCATTATATTATACATTTATAGGGGATTAATTAGAAAGAGATGGCGGCACTATTTTCTTTTCTGCATTTTTTTTAGGGGGGGGGGTGCCAGTGATAGGTAGAGCCAGATCTTTTGCGAGGTTGTTCAGATGATTTTTTAAAGAGTTATAGTATCGTATTGAGTATAACAATTTGTTGCGGTTTGTGCGAATGTTTTAATTTTTAGGACGGAGTGTAAGGTTTGATTTGTGGTATAAAATAGAGCATTAGTAATTAGGTGGAGAATTTTATTTTAGGATATTTGAATTTTATTATGTTTGATTTTTGGGCGGATCTACAAATCTGGATACTACTATATGTCTAAATTGGCTTTAGAAGGAGTGACAATTTTGGCACTATACTAGTTCACGGCGCTTATGCGGTTCTTTCATTTTAATTTTAGTGTAGAGGATAGAATTGATATCGATATTGTTTTGCAATTTTCATCTTTTGCCAAATCCATGAAGAAAAGGAGGAATGGTATTTTCATATGTCGTTGTAGAATATTCACTATTTGCAGGTTAGTGAGATTAAAATTTTCTAGGGCTGATTTTATATCTTCGCAGGACTAAGAAGAACGAAGGTTGCAAATTATCATTCTAAGAGGCTTTTTGCTGTCGAGTTGAAAGGTATGAAATTGTGCTTTGCTTTGGGCATTAATGAATAATTTGACGGTAGTTGTCAGAGGTGTTAGATTGAAGCTTCACGTTTTTTTTTTTTTTTTTTGAGAAGTCTTACTATAAAAACCGTTTTTAACGATGATTTCTATGAGTAATTCATAAAGAAGTCTGTAGTTAAGATTTTGGTTTGAAATGAAGATTGGTGGTATTTTATCTTTTTTCCCCGTTTCATTTGATGTGGTCGTCTGTATGGAGTCGGTAGAAACGTGGTTGTGTGATTTCTTTGTTTCAGTGTTAGTAATATCATTAAAATTAAAATGCTAGTGTCTTGGAGAACGGAAAAACGGTTTGGTGACGAAAATATTTTCGGAGTGTGTTGTGGTGGATTTTTGTTGTGAGGGATTCATGGAGAACAAAAGCCGTTTTCATCCTCGGATGATCTTTTTTTGTTTAGTCGGCTTACTTTTATTTTCAACGGAGAAACTAATTGCGATGGTTGTTTTGGCATATTTGTAGTGAATACGGTAGATGTGATAATATGATCATGATATGGTACGGCGCGGCAGTGTGTGTGTGTGTGTCGTGTGAGTGTGCCTGTGACTTTGCTGAAGATAATGACTAATCGGTTGGTGATCGATAATCGGTCACCGATAAAACTACTAGAATTTGTTTTACTTGTTGATTCGAATATTTTATTGCTCTTTATTTCATTATATTTTATTTTATTATACTACATAAAATACAAAAAAGATTAGAATAATTTAAATAAGAGCTATTTACACTGCAACACTTATTTTATAATTATTTTCGGTTAAGAAGTGAGAATATAACTACAATTCAAAGTTTTTAAAAAAAATTGTTTACGACCGAAAAATTATTGCGGTTAACAATTATTTGCAGTTACATTGCTTAAATATATCACAACGTTTTGTTGTTAAAATTAACACGTGTAAATGTGTAGTGTATTTACGTGTACGCCCTAAAAAAATATAATGAATGTTTCTATTATATTTATGTGATAACATATTTTTACTAAGATTAAATGTGTTGTTATAATATAGTCATTACACTGTTTAAATTCTGAACAAATGGGTGTTATAGTTTGGATTAACAAAAATAGATGGAAAAATTATAAATTTACATATAAATTAATCTATTAATGTGGGTTACTAATTTAATGGTTGAAAATAACAATGAATCTAAGAAATCTCTGCTATCATCGATTGCAATATCCAGATCATGTAATAAAATTTCGATTTAATTTTTAAGTATTATTTAAGTTTACATGCATGGAATGCTCAAAATAGTATAGGCGTCAATTGTCTTTGCCATTTTCTGCTATTTTAAGCCCCCCGAAAACAAGGTGTATGGGAATTATACCAGTCGTCAGGCTTATTAAGTTGCTGTTGCATTTAAAATACGGCGTAAAAGTTTGTATTTCAATATTGTTACTTCATTATTGGTATAACATTCAAAATGATAATAAATTATATTGTAAATCGTGTTCCAATCATACTAATTATGTTAGTTTAATTTTCCATGTTGAATTACAATAGCTTGGTTACTGTAATAAAGGTATGAGTAATAAATGTTGTATAATGCGTTCTAATCAAACTTCAAAAATATTCAAATTTTTATTAGAACTGTAGATATTGACGACATTTAGAATACATATGGGCACAGCATAGGGAATGATTGATAAGGCAGAACTCAGACTTTGAGTTTTGTGATTTTTATTTAGATTTGTAGCCTCACGTTCGAAATATGTAATTGGTAAAATTGATTAAAAAAATTGTATTATTTTATAGTACTTAAAATTGTATGTTTCACAGATATATAACTAATGAATTCCTTAGAAATAAAGTAGTGATATACTTAATATGACACGACGTAATAAATAATTAACTGTTATGGTCGGACATATGATAATGGGAGAAATATGATAGTACAACACCATCCGGACCCGGTACAATAATACTTTCAGAAAATCCTAATGCTTTTTTGTTCCATACACGGGTCATGGTCTTAATTTACTTTTTGGAGATCTGGTATTGTCTATAATACCGGCTGCTATGACTTTTTGGTGTAACTCAAGGACTACATAATTTTTTCTACTTCTCCCGAAAGATGGATATAGTTCTTTTGAAGTTTGTTAGTTTGGAATCAATTTATATGAACATTAAAATGTGGGTATTCTAAAGACACTTGTAAAATAGACATTTATGTTGAACAGACATTTAAAAAAATAAAGAATAATAACAATAATAAATTTCATCGCGATGTACCGTATCATATATAATGTAAATGTATTGTAATGGTGAAGTAAACATGATGACGAGACCGTAACGACAATATATATTATTATAAGATAAATGTTCCGACAATTGAGACAAAATCGCTAGAACTCAGCGTAATGGCACGATTATATATTCATATTAAATTTACGTAATATCATCGTCAATTAAAAAATACGAAAAAAAGTTGTAATTGGGGAAAGTGGATGCGATTTACATATGACGATACGTAATAGTTATTATTTATTGTTATTAAACACAATTGCGCTTAAAACAATGAGATTTAATAATAATTTTTGTTGGTCGACGTTGCGAAATTTGGCGACACTCCGAACAATATGCTCGTAAGAAGAATTACCGAATTGAAACGGAGAACGACGCATCGTGCACACATGATTTTTCAATGGATCCTGTGTTTGTCATATGTCGCACTATCGTGTCTACTTTAGTATTCGCATCATTCTCTTGTCGTCGTGCGGAGTCTTTAGATCTTTATATCAACGCAAAATGGTCGAACAAACCACATTGCGCTACGTCCTGGCTTTTGGATTTTGCGGACTTTACGGTTCGTTTGCGGGTGCCGTCGTGGCTAAATCCACAAACGGTTCGTCACCGTCAAATCTGCGGAACGGTATCGACGGCTTAGAAACCAGCCAGACTCGAGTTAACAAAGTTGACGGTTACCGGGTTACGGGTTCGGCTTCGGCTTCACACAACCACGTATCAGGAAAAGGCAAGTAGTGTCCTGTGTTTTAGTCGTTGACGATTGTATTATACAACTGCAGTATATTTTATTTAAAATAGGTAATTATTATATAATATTATGCGTGCGCCCTGTAGTATAGCACACAGTTGTAGAAAAATCATTTTAAAACCAGTTTCACGATTTACGATCGTTTGATAGAAAGTGCCGCCGATATTCGATAACGCCAATTATTATAATACCAATATAATACTGTTATCGAATAGTGATAAATGGTTTTATAATACATTTAAGAATATTGTTGTGTAATAATAGGGATTAATATTTTCAACAGAGTTTATTAATTTTAATCTAGGGTAGGTATTATAGGTACCTTCTAATTACTGTAATTTTGCAATGAACTGCGACAATAACTATGTATGATGTGTATGTGCGTGTGTATAAAATATTAGAAAACCGCAAAGCACGTTTAACCGGTTTAATCACCATAAATTTAGTAACGACTCGATTAAAATACCCCTTATGTGTGTGCGTGTATACTGAACATGTTAAACCGCAGCATATATACTCGTATTTATGCATAAAATAGTAAACGACGACGGGTACATGCATAATTAATTACATTGGTATAAATAACCTAACCTTTGGACCCGATTGTACCATTATAGTATTAATAATAATAAAAAAATAAAAATAACTAGCAGACACTCCCTTGGGGCGGTTGTGCTCTCTGCGGAGGTGCGGTCATATATTTACAAGCGACGAGACTTCCTAAAAAAAAACTATTTTATTTTAATTACCACTAGTGCAAAATCTTAACGTCTGTCGAGTCTATTAATATCGTTTTACCCCCGTACGATATATTATGACTCATAAATACAAGGTAATTCATCAACCACGCTCCCCCCACCATTGTTTTTCTTTAAAAACGCATTAATTCAAATTCTATTTTTTTCAATACTTAGATTTGTTATGCCATTTATGGATTTGTCTTGTTGTGTCAATACAAATTTTTTCTCCTAAGCCTGTTATTTTTTATAAAATATTCATGTAAGTAGATAAATCAAAATTTGAAAGAGTAGTTTCTGAATCATTAAACTTTATGTACTATAAGGATGATAGGTTTAACGATATGAAGAATATATTATAATATGACGATTTGAAATTAAAGTAATTAATATTAATAGGTATAATAGAATTTTATGTCTGTAAAAATTGACCAAGCAATAAGTATCTAGATTCTAGACTGAATATTTCATTTTTACATCTATATTATATTTTATGTAAAACCATTATTAAAGATTAATATGCTTTATGCTGAGTTCATAAGTATGTACTAAAATTTTTTAAAAATATCATGTAGTTAACAATTTAGTTATTACATTAAAAGAGTGATTCTCATTTGAAAAAATAAGTTTACCACAAGACACTTCTTAAATAGTACAAAAAATCCACGTATTTGAAAATATGGTAAATTATACTTCAACGTTTTAAAAATAAAACTTTAAATAAATGTATAAAGTAGCGGACATTATGCTAGTTGAACCAGTAATCACCCTATATGTTATAATAAATGTATAAATCATTATGTACGAATTGCCGAATAAAAATCTCCGAAAAAACCCCGACCAAGAACCCCGGAAAAAAATTTCCCAAACTACAATATGACTCACAACTACATAAAAATGATTGAATAAATATTTTTTAAACACTAATTACAATTCATTTTTTATTAAAAAAAATAGGTAGGTTTACTTAAATTCAATGTTTAAAGTTAAACATAAAATAAATTTTTTTTAAAAATTAAGTAGGTATTAGAGTACTAACTGTAATTTAATTTTTATTGTACAATAAAATATTTGAACTTTGTGGTCATATCTATTTATTTTAAGATAGCGAGTGTCCAAATCAGAACGGGAGTCCATTTCAGATAAGATAGGTGTATTTACCTTATATTATATTGTCAAGGGTACCTTACATACTATACCGTACCCGTCAATAATATTTGAAGTTCTTATACATTATCGTCGAAATATTAGGAAACGTAATATTTTATTTCGGTGAGTTTTTTCCCTAGGGTTGGGGATTTTTTTCGTTTACCTTATGTACAAATGGGGAAGGGGATCGTATATAGATTGTCAAAAACGCCTAAGTACATTAATATACCTTGTATTGACATTGACATGCTATGCTTATACAGATTATGGTAGTGGTTCAGCAGGCGGTTACCCGGTGGACAATTCTTACGGCCCACCCAAGGATTACTACTACGACGAACGACCAGAGTACTTCAGCCCTTACGACCAGGCTAGTCACCACCTGCAGAGCAGCGGACCACCAGCAGAGGTGATTTATCATCAACGTCCCAATCCTCATCTACAGCATCATCAGCACGGCGGCGGCGGAGAGGTCCATAACTCCGGAGAATTGAACGTACAGCCGTTGCTGTGGCCTTTGGCCGGAATCGCTTTGCTCGGAGTGCTGTCGGCCCTCGTAAAAACCCCTTTGCTGTTGCAATTGGGCCACATAGGTCGCCGTCGCCGGAGAGACGCAAACTACGGAGATGGAGGAATTGCCGCAGAAACAATCAAATCACTTTTGGAAAAGGTAAACATACCCTAGTGATGCATTCCAAACGTCGTACTTGTAGCTATTACTTACTCGTGTGTATCTAATCATCGGTTATTTACGATTGTGACTTGTACACAATATTGGAAAGGGTATTTGTAGAACGCAAAGGCGTGCAAATGCGTCCAGCGAATTATGTACACAGCTATATGTGTGAATATTATTATGATTTACGATATATTGTGTTTACGACTGCAGATAATAATATTATTATTGATTAGGGCTCGAAGACCAAGTTGTAGGTTTATTTCACGTCACACAGAATTGGTGAAATAACACGCCATTTACTGCATATTTATATGTGTATACAGCTGTGGCGAACGTGTCATCCAAATCAGGCTTAACAGAGCCATATCGTGTTAGTTCGCTCAACTGTAAACACCCTCACTATATAGTCTACTGACAATTTAATCACGGTTTATAGTGAAAACTGACATTCTTATATCGCTGGAGACGATTACCGAGTAGTATATAGTACCTTTACGACAACAAGATTCATATACGATTCCATTTTTAGAATTACAACAGTACAACGCGGGTATTCATACGAGTATATAATAAAATCCTAAAGAAAACTTTTTCACGAAAATCTTCCATACTTTGATCTAAAAAGAAAAAAAAATTCTAGCCTAACCTAATAAAACTGCAAATTCCGCTATATAATAAGACCAATTAATTATTTATATTTTAATTTATAATTTTTGGGACATTCGTAGTCGATACATAGAAAACAATAGGTAAATTTAATTTAATAATACGAAACCATTTCTTATTTTCACGTATATACTTAAACAATTGTGTAACATAGTATGGGAAATGTGTAGGCATAGGCGGATAGGTCTACCGGAAAGCCGGGCATTTCCCGGTGGGCCCCCCTCCGTATTTGGACGATGGGGCCTTTTGTCCCCTTTTTATCGTTTGACGTAATGACTCATTAATATTATAAAATTGCAATAGAAATTATAAATATAAAATAATATAATATTATAGTCCAAACAGTCTAACCTATAATATTATATCTGTGATATTTTACAAAAAAAAATTTTTATCGATCCACATCCGGCTAAGTATTGTGTTACATGTTGTTTTGAAGTGTTAGTAAAATATAATTTATACACAAATACGTAAGTAGAATGCGAACGTACGTTTTTTAAATGAAAATGTGTCAAAAATTATTTGAGAAATACTATAGTTCAAAATGTATTTAGAAAGTCTGTTGTTAATATGTTGAGAAAAATATTCTTAACAAAATTGATTCTGAAGAAATCATTAATAATTTAGGGACTAGGAGCCTATACTGGTATTTGGTAAAATGTTATTACTTTAAAATAAATTAATGTTTTTTAAAAATTTGTTTTGTTATTTCATATAATTCATATTTTTTTTGATGTAGGGTCCCTTTTTTAAAATTTCTCGGTAGGCCAAAAATGGCTTATCCGCCCTTGTGTGTTGGTAATGTAAGAATATTAGGCATGCTTTCGGGTAAAAAAATAAATCGTTATAAAATTAAGAACTATCAACTATGAAATAAAATTTTAAGCGGTCGGCGTCGATATTAAAATAAGTTTCTTTCTACTACGCTGAGCAGGTTAGCTATAGTATTAATATCGTGAATTCATTGGTACGCCAAAATTCAACCGGCCATTGAATGAATTGTATTATATATATTATATAATATATACAATATAAATGTATATATATTTTTTTTATGGTCACCAGTCACGCACTCGCGCAATAGACGACAACTAATTTCAGTGGCGTCTATACCTATTTATAATTTTTAATGTATTCGTTGGTTTACGACGTAGGTACCTATATATAAAAAATCATCAAAAATGATTTTTTCATTGAATGTCATTAAACATTAGCATATTATTATTATTATTAAATTAACAGTCATCTATATAGCAACGTCATGAACACCATAGCCAGACATATTAAATAATAATTGTTGATATTTAAACGAACTAATTCCGTTTACCGGTCAAATATACAATATTATTATCTAGCCGTTATTGAAGTATTTTATTGGTTGTATTATATATGTTAATGTGTGTGCGAGTGCGTGTATAAATACACAGTAACACATGTAACACAGTGTACCTAAACAAATTGTAAATCTAAAATTAAAATGGAGGTAACAGTATGTCAATATAATATAAAATTAATAAAATAAATATTTTTATAATATTATATGCAACATTACGATTTAAAATTATTGATCTTGAATCATTGAATCTAATTAAGTAATTGAAGTAAGTATTGTCTGATTCCCCAAAAAATGTATGTGCTTTTAGTGTTTCTAAACATTCTAAACACATTGTTCTTATAAATGGCGACGTATATAATATATCTACTATAAATACTTTACTTAATATTTATGAGTTGCGTCCATCGCCTATTGGCTATTGAAATTAATAATATAAATTATAATGAGTCGTGAATTTTTTATATATCGTATGTTTAAGTATTCGTATACGCGTGACTTGTAATATAAAGAATAATAAGTCGTTATTATTTCCACGGTTAATTTCTGTTTTTTTAAATTCTGAACAGCGCGATGAATGTATTGATTTTATAACGATATATAATTTTTTTTGTGTATATATAAGTAGATGATTTATACATTTTTTTTCATTATTAATAAGACTTCAACACTAAAGTCATTAGCTAAGGAAAAAAAAATAATTTACATTACATTAATATAATATATACATTTATCATAATCATCATATAAGGAAGTAAAAGTAATATCGATAATGACATTTGTGGAGTATTTACATTATATTGTACAACTGTTCGATTTTCATCTTAAATATTTTATCTAGAAGAAAAGCAAATATAGTTGGCATTTATGGGAGAACAAAATTAAAAATTCTTTGTACTTTTCTTAATAATTGGGAAAATGGAAATTTTAACGCAAATTCAGTTTTCGTTAAAATCGATTTTCTTATTTTGTTGTAATTCAAAGACGAATATTTGTAAATTCTTTACATTTTCATCAAATTGTTAAATTAGTATTTTCTGTATATTTTTAAATGATAACTCTTTGAGTTATTGGCATTAAGTTATAGGAATTTGGCATTTTTTTTTTTTATTTTTATTTCATAATTATCAATAAAACATTTTTCATTTGGTCAAAAATCTGGATAATTTAATTACAGATTCCTCATAAATTGTTGTTATATCAGTTAAAAAATGTTATAAGATACATATACACGATTATTTTTATAACCATTAAGTTTAAATTTGGACAAAATTAGATATTTGAACGAAGAACTAAAATTTTAGTTAATTTGTTGTAATTCAAAAAGATTTTTCGTGGATATTTAAAACTTTTACGTATATTATTAAATTTTATATATTCAATAACATTTTAAAAACATTTAAATTTATTATATGTTATTATCTATTTATACCACGAATCAGATCATACCGTTCTTTGGCTAGTCTATATTGTTTCAAAAGTTAATAACAATAATATGATATAAATAAATATTTTTATAATGTTAATTATATATTAAATTCAGTGTTTTTGGCAAAAATGAATTCAATTTACCGTAGCAAAATAAATTACGATTATAGTAATATAATTATATAAATATATTAAAAAGTATCTATACATAATAATGTATATTATAACTATAGTATTCACTCATAATTGTTTTTTATATGCAATGGTTTATTATTGAACTTAAATTGATCACATACATTATAGTTACATAATTATTACATTATTATGACTAGATACATTTGACAGCTACTGTATTGCTGAATGGTTTTATACCTTCCCTCTTTTTTAATGTACGTTTTTAAATATTTAAAAACATAATTTTTTTCAAAAATTTATTTTTTACTTAAGTCTTTGATAACTTGGTTCCCTTCAACAACCCCCACATTTTTAATTTTTATTATTTATGACACAATACTTTTATGATAATTGTCATTTACAAATAAAAATTATCCAACTCATAGTTTATTATTTAAAATTTTTACAAATTTATAAATATATTAATAAATAAAATTAATTATACTTTTATTCTGTCTAGAGTAATAAAGGAATAATATTTAATAAAATCTTAAGTATACAAATAATTTTTATGTACTCATCGAAATGTTAAATGTTTAGTTAATAGGTATATTATATCTTATTATTTATAGCTAAATTAACAAAATACTTATTATTTTCGCATAGCAATCACCACATAAATATTTCGCTTATATAACTAAGTGTTTAAAATTGTAATTAATGGTGGCTATTTTAATAAATAAACTCATATAACTTATATACTTACAAATCAAGTAAGAAATAGTAGAAATTAGATTATACCTGACTTTAAAAATCAAGATTTTAAAAAAAATACTACAAAATATTAATAAAATTGTATTATTTGTATTAAAAATATTTTTATTTTATTTTTGTTGTTGAACCGTTTTTTAACGTTTTTAGTGATTTTAATTACGGTAATTAGTATTACATTGAATCAATTGTTATTTAATAATGATATTTATTTATTTAAATATTTTTGGTTAAATAATCATTGATTTCACATGAGTTGATAGTGTTAAAACTATTGAGATACCATTCGGTATTCGACATATTTATAGTTTATATTGTTTTAAAAACTAAATACTGAAAGCATACAATTACAATTTTTAGTGATCTATAAATCTACATTGTACAACATTTATTCTGTTGTGTCTTATGTTTAGTTATAAATAACATAATACATAGGTATTAATTAATCAACTATTAGAATAATTTTTATAAATAAATAAATTCAATATTAATTAGCAAAGTCGAAATTCAAAGGTTTAATCAAATAATAGTATCATTTGTTTCAAAAAAATTATAGGTCTTCAAAAAATTGAACTTCTAAGTACCAATGTATTTTTTTTTTTAAATTTATAACAACTGGTTTTTACAATGTTTTAAACGTTTAAAACGATATATCATTTGTTTTATTTAATTGTTTAAAACAGGATTTTAAAACAAAATATTTTAAACATGACAACTCTGCTACACGTCAATATAGGTACCATGTACAATAAAGTATACTAAAATTTAATAAAAATTTAGAATCTTACGTAAAATAAAATAATCACCGTATTATATAAAATTAGGTATACTGAGATATGACAATGGAAAATTCACGTCTTAACAATTCCATTACGAAAATTAATACTAATCCTCCTCTCGGGGCACAGCGTACGAACAACACCAGCTATCAGACCGGTGACGTAGATGACCTATTTTTCTCTATTTTGTATTTTCCAAGAAAAAAAAAACGATTTATAGCTCTCCTATCCAGTAAATCTCGTTCGATCTGTGCACGATTTGATAGTGTTATCGAAGCCCATAGTATTTTGTTATATCATTAACTTTTTATGAAAAACCTTGTTTTAAATTTTCAGTCCTTATCTAAAAAACATTATATACATTTTTAACTACAAAACAATTTTTCAATATTGAATATTTTGATAAATTTTAGTCAAAGTTTGAACTTAAAATACTTATAAAAAAAAGTTGTGCTAATGTATTTGAACAGCTATTATAATAACGTACGAGGAACCTCGTATTAAATTTTCAAGTATTTTGACCCAACGACATTTTTTTATCGATATTTATAGAAAAAAAATTAAAAAAACCGAAAATTTTATAGGCCTACAATTACTTCAAAAAGTGTTAAAATATTTTTAAAATGTTTAAGTGTATAGAAAATGATTATATAAACATTTGGTGAAAATTTAACGTATCTACTGTTATTATTTTTGATGTTACATTAAAAACAAAATCGATTTTGTCAAAAATTGGCTTCGCGTAAAAATTTTTGTTTTTTCCTTAATTTTTTTGTTGTTTTTCCCGACGCGTTTATAAACTATATTGGGAATTTTTTACTTTTGACTTCCCAAAGTACTAACTATATTCACTTTCTATGGGAAAAAATGCTGATGAAGAAAATCGAAACACTTTTACTGCTCTTAAACGTAATAACAGACACAAAAAAAACTCATATCATTGTAAAATCAATACATTCCTCACTCTGATCAGAAACTAAAAAAAATTGTATTATATAACTGATGCTATTAATAAACTTTACTTAATAATAATATATGATACGTATAGATGAGGAATGGACAAATCAAAATTAGTTTACTCTCAATTATTTTCAAAATTAGTTTAACAATTAAGGGTAGGGGATATATTGGTGGCCAAAAAAATCGTATCTATCATGTTCGGGAATAGTTGATTGTAAAAAAAAAAATAAAAACGAAAGCGTAAATTTCCGTGGATGTTTATTTTTTGCGGGATACCTACTACACATTATATCAATAACTAATAACTGTATTAAATTTATTTGTTTTTTGACGCAGTTCAACAACAAGGAACGACGAGGGTTAGACCAGCAAACGTGTCTGGTGTGTAACATGGTGGCAAGCATTTACTATCAAAAGTCCACTTGCGTCGAGAGGTCCATCTGTGAAGTAATGTCTCGGAATGAACCAGGGGGGTCAGAAACGGACAAACGATTGTTAACCACGTAAGTTTCCAAATGTTTAAATCATATTATGGATGGTCCGGTTCTTTCATATTCTTTCAGTATATTTATACGTTCATATTTCGATTAGGAAAGTGAAAATGTTTAGGTAAGATACGTTATTGCCATTCGCCATACGCCACTTGGCAGCTGGCCGCTGTAATACGCAGAAGTGATAGTTATGACAGCTGTATAATAAAAATTGTTTTCGTATTTCCAACTTTTAATTTTTTAAATGAATACCAACTCTTCCAAAGAGGATACGTGTGATTCTGTTGTACCTATAGTGGAGTTGTAAGAATGTATATCATCCTTTAATAGGGTCAGTGTCCAGTGACCATATTGTAATGGATGTCTTAAGTTTGAATTAATTGATAAATCATTTGATACGAAAACAATTTTGAACGGTGATGAGAGAAGATGAGCGTAGTAGACAATTTATAATTTATTTATATTATTATATTACCACCTTTTTTTTTTAAATTGGTAATTTATTTTTCTATATATATTACGGTGTATAAGTTGACCTAATTTGTCCATAGATATCATATGATATACCTATTATATAATAACTATTTTAATATTATCCATTTATCAATATTAATACGAGGCAATGATTGTATGTGTGTGTGTGTGTGTGTGCACTTCGAAGCCTATTGTGTTCAAAATATGTGTAGTTTACATTTAACAAAGTTTAAAAAATGAATAAATCCACTGGCATCGGGTAACGCATTGCAGAATCATCAGCTTGCATAATATAGTATATTATTTATCGTTAATCACTCACATAAGTGAATACCGACGTACTTTAGAATGATGTGAATAAGTACGTGGTATGAATAGCGGAAAATTTGTCTAAATATTTTTAAAATGTCGTGTTTAATAAATAATAATTTAATTAAAAGTGGAATATTTCAAGTTTTTACGATTATTATTTTTTTAAATTACAACAAAATAACCAAAGTCGTTTGAAAATAAATCGTTATTTTGCGTTTGAAATTTTAAATGTACAATGTTGTCAAAATTCAAACTCAAAACACTTTAAAAAAAAAATGGTGACTATATGTATTATTGATATCTTATAAATTCTAATAATGAGAAACGTATTAAATTTCAAGCTTTTTAAACTATAAAAAAAAATTTTGTCAACATTAGGTAATCGAAAAAAAGTTGAACATTTCAAATTTATATAAATACAAACAAGCTAAAATATTTTGAAAATTATTTTATGTCAATTAGTCAAGACTTGAGTTAATATAAATATTTTGTAAAAATGTCAAATGTCTATAGTTATTTATTTTTGAATTACAACAAAACAACAGAACTGATTTTGTCGAAAACTTGTTATATATTAATAAGTAATGTGTTAATATTTTCGTTTCGTCGTAATTTTTTTTTAGTTTATCTTGATTATTTTCAAAAATACTAAAAATTGTCTACGTTCTGACGTACCAGCTAAATTTATTTGGTACTTCATTATATATATATCTACTCAATCGATTTTAAGAACTACAGTATATACAATTTACTACCAAACACCAATAGTTTTTATGGTTATTGTTTGTTCGTAGATTAAAGCATTTTTATTGATCCTAAAAATGTATTGGATTCCGAATAAAAAAAAAAACACACACACACACACATTATAATTGTGTAACAAACATTTTCATCATTGCTCAGAATCTAATAAGTAATAGATAACCCATGTCATAAGCGTGTTAACGGGGTAGTCAAAGTAGTCAGTTAATGTTCAGAAAACATTTTTATATTTTTTTTTATGTACAAGATTTTTTTTTTTTTTTTTAATTAGCTTTTAGTCGATAACTATGACAGCTCAACAATTATACAATTATACTAGATAGGCTTATAACAAACATAGAAGGAAAAAATAATATATAGTAATATTAAGATAGTAAAAAGTATATAAAATAAAAATGTACGAAAATAATATTAAAAATATTAAATTACGAAATCAGCTCTAATATTAAGTTAATTATTTTTTTAATGATCCTCTCAGATTTAATATTGAGCATAGAAGGGAGATTGGGGGAATGTTTAAAGACTTTAGATAGCTATTAGATAGATATTAGTAAATGAGAGAGGTCACATACGCTTTTAGTTATGTGTAGTGTGAGAGGAGAGTCGTTTAAGCCAAGTTTGTATGCGTGATCTGGAAGAAGCGAGTGGCCCACAAGGAGATGTACAAGGTTATACGTATGATATATACGTATGATAGATATTAGTTATTAATACGTATAATACAATTTACGTAATAAGGTTTACTAAATTAATTTGATTTGGATATTAATAAACCAGTTTTAAATTTTAACATATTTATGACTTATCTTATTATATTTTTGGTATGGACTATGGTAATGGGAGTATGACTAAATTAGTGATTACCTACTATTTATTTGTACACTAGTGTTTAGCAGTAAACCAAGAAATAACAAAATGTAAAAAAAAAATAGTTATTTCGATTGGAAATTTACCACAAAATTTTTATTTTGGACTAGTCACTTTTTAATTTTCTAGCATTTTCTGAAGAAAACAACGTCATGACGACGAATATCATAATCTACAGTTTTATCAAAAAAATGTCCACCTCCAGACTCATTACCCAATTCTCGTGCTTTATACTTCGTTGACTATTCTTTGAACATTTATTTTTATTTTTAAGTAATTTTTAGCAGTACAAGATTTAGGGATCATAAATATTAGGTGTTGATTCCAGTCTTCGTGCGGCGTTCATCACAACAAGTAGTATTTACGTATCATGTTCGCTTATCTACTGTCGCGCGTGTTTCTAAATAAAAGTTCAGTGTATGGTGCAAACATAGTCAAAGCCAATGCTTCCCAACATTCTGGTCATAAACATACTAGTAGAGCGGCTCTTGAATTAACCACAAGAATAAATATACACAGTTTTACGATTAGGTCAGCTTCTGATACATCTACCTATTTTCTATATGATCAAAACAGAAGTTCTGATATTTTATATGTAACCTAATTAAAGTCAAGCCGTTTTTCCATTCACCAAGAACCACTTTTCCATAACTATTACCATTTACCTGTAAAAATTACAATAAATGCGTCCTTATCATTATCAACTCCTGCCCACAAACTTATCACCGTAAACCTGATTGGGAAAAATTCAAGCAACACATTACACAAAATCTAATTGTACCCAAAATTTTTTTAAACATTTCCAACGCGGATATTGCAGTAAAATATTTACGTGAAATTATTTCTCAAGCGGCCAAAGAATGCTCAGAAAAAAAATACCTTAACAAATTATAGTCTAAATCAACTTCCTCCCATAATTTTAAAAGTAGTTAAATCAAAACATCAAACAAGAAGACTCTGGCAACTGTATAGACAACCACAGAATAGGAAAAAATTTAATTATCTTACAAAAAAGGTTAAAAACTCACTCGAGGAATACAGGATTAACAGTTATCAAAAATACTTAACTAAAATATACCCAGCAGACTCAAATCTATGGACTGCGATCAAAAGGTTAATTGAATCAAACTTAAATGAAATCCCCCCCTCTTTGAAAGCGGGTGATATTTATCTAAATACTGAATTCAATAAATGTGAACTGTTTACTTACACACTTGAAAATGTTTTCACATTAAACGACTCATTAGAAAGCTTTACAAACAATCTAGTTCAACAAAAAATATGCGAGCCCAATATTTTCTCACAAAATATCTTACCATACTCGTGCCCAAATGAAATTTTAGATATAATCAAAAAATTACCAACAAGAAAATTATCTGGTCACGATTTCATCACTAATTCCATTATAAAAAATATCCCTAAGAAAGCAATAACATATTTATCCATATTATTCAATTCTCTAATAAAAATCGGGCAATTTTATACAAAATGGAAAATGGCCACAATGATCTTGATTAAAAAATCAGAGAAAGATAACTCCACCCAGCAATTACAGACCTAATAGATTACTGTCCTTAGTTTCAAAAATATTTGAAAAAATTATACACCCAAGACTAACCAACTACTTAAATGTAATAAATGCTATTCCGCATTTCTAATTTGGTTTTAAGTCAAATCACTCTACTACCAACAACATCTAAGTAAAACAGAACATATAAACGAAGGATTTGAAAAAACAATATACAGGTGCAGCCCTTTTGATCGGGTCTGGCATGACGGACTTTTATATAAATTAAAAACGTTAAACACCCCAACTGCTATATACAATCTAATTAAATCTTACCTTACTGCTAGATGTTTCAAAGTTCAAATAAACAAAACTACATCGCAAACATAACAAATAAACGCAGAGTACCTCAAGGTTCAAAAATTTCTCCGTTATTGTTTAACTTATACGTTTCGGATTTTCCAACAACGAATAATACTGAAGTATCACTTAATGCCAATGTCTGTGCTATTTATTCAAGATTTAAAGACGTTGAAACAATAACCAAAAACGTTCAAGATCATCTGAATATAATTCAAAAACGGGAAGAAAAATAGAAAATAAAATTGAATCCTCAAAAAAGCACAGCGGTCCTATTCACCAACCATCACCCCAAATCTCCTGGCAATTTAAAACTTTACGGTAATATCATTCCTTGGTCACTTAACATTAAATACCTTGGAATAATCTTGAACGGAAAATTAACATGGAATCCACACATCATCTCCAAACTACAACAAGGTTACCAGAGGCTAAAGATACTTTATCCACTTATAAACCGACAAACATCTTTAAGCTGGAAATGTTCTCTCATGCTATATAATCAAATTTTACGACCACTACTTTTATACGCAGTCACTGTGTGGGGAAGTTGTGCCAAGACCCACATACACAAAATACTAATATTTCAATTGAAAGTTCTGTGGACAATATCAAATGTTCCATAGTTTGTATGTAATGCTGCACTGCACACGGACTTTCAGCTACCCTCTATAACCGTTTACATAAAACAATTAGTATTCAACTTCTTTAACCACATAAATTCTGCTAGCAATGCGAAATACTACTAAGTATCCCACCTTCTGTGCGCCGTTTCAAGCGTGGACGCCCACACGACCACTACTTTAAATTGTTTTTTTTTTTTTTTGTAATTAAATCCTAAATGTTTATTTTGTTACTAATTATAGTTAGAACATTGACTAATGTAATACTTTATAGCATCATTCTTTACTGACTTTATAAATATTTATAATTATTTTCTAAATGTCAAAAAATTGTATTATGTTCATTTTAAGTTTAGATGACTGATTGTCAGGAAAAATTTAAAAATTAATAAAAAAAAGGCGTTGACTGTTATAGGTACATAAAATAAAGGTTACGTAATTTGATTTAAACAAAAATATACCAACTATTAATTATAATATCCTTGGCATTCCGCACAGACTATGGGTATAAGAGTGTGATTCAACTAGTGACTAATGATTACTATTTCTTATCGTATAGTGGTTAGTGGTTGAAAAAATGTTACCTATCCCGAATAGTTATTGGAATAGAATTCAAGTATAAATTTTAATGCTTATT
The DNA here is from genome assembly GCA_014851325.1 of Pentalonia nigronervosa. Taxonomy (NCBI): domain Eukaryota; kingdom Metazoa; phylum Arthropoda; class Insecta; order Hemiptera; family Aphididae; genus Pentalonia; species Pentalonia nigronervosa. The sequence goes on along the minus strand of JACXSJ010000849.1, from coordinate 132,403 downwards.
CATTGTTTATGACAAACTTGCCGATAGTGTCTATGCAAGCTTATGGCCCACGGGTCTCGACTATCGGTGTTATTCTCAAAATATTTTTTTTTCTTTAAATGAATTTTCGACTTGCTTCGGTGTAATTTGACAAAACATATTGTTTCGAATGGTTTCGAGTGTACAACCAGAGCGCGTTCGTGTAATGGATTTACATGTTTTACTATTTTTTATATACGACCAACAGTAAAATGCTCAGCTCCACAGCTTATGTTTTAGTCCAATATTGTCTTAAAAAAATCTATTAATCTTTTTACGTTTTAGGACTTGTTAATACATATAATATATTAAGTACTAACTAACGTTTATTACAGTGCATTGTGTTAAATTTTTTTTTTTTTTTGAAAATATTGTTTGAACTGAAAAAAAAAACAAAATGTTCGCAATCTATGACATATAACTATAACAATTGGAAATTGATTACTGAATTTTTATTTCAGACAAGTCGTTATTGAATTTTCCAGAATTTTTCGAGAAAAACAACGTTATGACGGCGAATATGATATTATTATAGGTACTCTACCTATAGTTTTACCAAAAAGACTTCTGCCTTCGGTCTCTGTACCCAATAATCATACCTTAAACCTACTCATAACCATGAACACGGGGTAGTCGGTGTAGGCAGTAGTTAACTGTTTACAGAGCTGTGAATATTGTTTTATTTTAAGGAGTACAAGATTATACGCAAGATAGATATTTGGTGTTAACTGTAAATACGTAAAATAAAAGTTACGTTATTCGATATGAACAAAAATATACCGGTTAAAAATTATAAAAATATATCTATCTTTTTCTATATAGATCATGGGAATGGGAGCCTGGCTAATGGCTAAACTATAGTGACTACTAACCAGAGACTACCATATTTATTTGTAAAACAGAAAATTATTATAAAAAAAAAAAGTGTTGGTTTGAAAATCGATTTGGGCTCTTCATAATTGTTACCACCTGGCATCTATAGTCTTTATTGAAATCGTACTTATATAATAAGGTGAACATTGAACACTTTACGCGTTTTCCGCACACGACGAGTGTCAACGACATACATTTATCTGATGAATTTCATTGCCGTCTTTGGGTTTTTTTTTTAACAGAACCATCGCACAAGTTTTCGAAAACGATCAAATTCCTGAGGAGTTCAAGAAACGTTTGGAAACGGCTGAGAGGAGCGGCCGGAGTGGATTGAACTGCGGACAGTTGTATCAATGCGTGGACGATGCACCGGAAATGGTGCGCAAATAAATCAAAAACAACATCATGCATTATGCTTACATATTATAACACAGTATATTCATTTTCGAATTGTACATAATTTTTATGAAATACACATTGCACATTGAAAAATTCGTCAACACATCCAATAATTTTGACTAATAAAAACATAGTTATAATTATTTAAAAATATATATTATTTTTGTTGGTTTTGGTTTTCTTATTATTTTTTTTTATACATAATATTATGTACGCCTAAAATATTTAAATGATAGCAATTAAACATTATTATATTTTATATCTTATTAGTTTTACAATTTTGTTATACATATATATATATAATGGCTACAATGTTTATGTATAATAATAACACAATATTATAATTTTTTTATTAATATTATTAATCATTTTTAATAATTAATTTGTAACTTAAACGAAATCGTTAATTATTGCGGAATCAATTGCTATTGAGGTAGATGGATTAATCTTTGTTGAAGAAAAAACAATTAAAAAAAAAAAGGTACATATAGACGATTTACATAAAAATTATGATTGTACTTATTTCTGTTGTGTATTATATAAATACCCCAAACATGATATTTTCATTATTCGAATTTTTTTTTACTGAAAAATAAAAATAAAATGTATATTTATATTATATATAGGTACTAAACAGTTACAATTTATTCATATTAAACAATATTCGGTAAGTAAAATCTATGTTTGGTTTGTGTACGTACGTGTGTATAAGAAATTAATATAACAGTGAATAATTATGATGATACACCAAAATAACTACTTAGGTAATATACAATTTAGCTATAGCAGGTAAACCATAACCAATCCGGTAAACAAATATTTGGTGGTCGAAAAACAGTAATTTTTTTTTAACAAGTTTCAGGAAGGAGTAAGAAAACATCGACGAAAAGTATTGCGCTTACAATATATTTATATATATTAATATCTTTTTATGGTTTATGGTAATGTATAAAATCATATCGATACAATAATAATATTTAACGTTTTGTCTGGCGTTATGATTTATATATATATTTATAGGTACTCGTATATTGCAAAACAGATATAATAATAATTACTATTATATTGTAATTATTAATATTGTTTAAAAATTAATAATTGGTACTGTGTAGCACAATAAAATAAAATCGTTGTTTATACATAATATTAAGTTCTGTTTTTTCTTTTTAAGTATTCACCCTGATAAAAAATTGATACTAGGTAAAGAGGTTAAGGTTATTGTTGTAATAATAATAATAATAATAATAATAATAATAATAATAATTAATAATAATGGTAATCATGTAATATAATAAAAATAATATTTGTGTCTGCTGCAGGTGATGAGAAACAGAACAGATATTAAACATTATACTGATGAAAACGAATCTCAATTGTCTAATGCCCATTTACTCTGTAAATAAAAACCTATTGTAATAAATCGTTGTATATATATATATGTATATAATACGTAAAAAAATAAAGAAAACCAGTAAGTGAAATAAAAATTAATCTGGAAAAAAAAACTATATAAGTTCTGTGAGACTACAGATTCGTTGAAAACTGCTGTTAAACACCGTCTCTAAACATTATTGAGCAACAAGTTCAACTATTTTTTGAAAATTTCTAGTTATTTTGTACTGAATTTCGATTCTTATTTACTATTTCACACGTAAATCTCGCGGGCTTTGTTCAGGCCAAACAAAAAAAATGCCACTAAAATTCATTACATAAATCGTGGTGTGCGCTATGTCCTTATACATCATATACAAATACATACTTACATTATACATATTATATATATATATATATATAATATGTATATATATATATATATATATAATACTGTAATCATAATAAATCTTAACCATATCTACAAAACATAAGAATAATAATAATAATCATAATCATTATACAGACAAAAGTCAAAACTATATATTACATATTTGAAAATCGTTTTATATACGCTTATCATAGAAAAAAAATATCTTCGTAAATTGGCACAATATCTACCCTTTTACACTGAACTTGTACTAAGTTTATGTAATCATAAATTGTTATTAATAATTATATAATGACGGTAATACAAAGTTACAAAAAAAAAAAAAATAATAATAAAATAAAATAAAACATAGGTCAATAAAATAAACTTTAAATATTAAAAAAAAAAACTTTGTGCTTTAAAATGCCGTGAAGTTACCATTAAACTAACAAGTGTCACCGTAACAAATAGATAATGGACAAACACAATATTTTAATTTTTTTTTCTTTTCTATTTTCAATTTTCTTTCAAATAACTTAATATAATATATTTACATGGGTATATAATTGTACAAAATAAATAACATGTTAGTGGTATCGGAATGTACATTGATAGAATAAAAATAATATTTTCATATCGTATCATATAATATATATTATAGTATATAATATATATAAAATGAAAAAAAAATACAATAAAAAATCAAATAAAAACTGATCACATATGGCAGCGGTTATTGTGTGAAATGTACTATTACTTTGAGTTTGTATTTAATATAGTATAATAATAATAATTATTTCAACGGATCAACAATGCAAATATATAATTGATAATATAATATTTAAACAGAATGCGTGTTTTATTATTATTGTTTTTTTTTTACAACTAAATAATGAAATATAATACCCAATGTTTCTGCAGTCAGTCTGTATATATTATATATTATTTGTTAGAGCCTATTATATATATTATATGTAGTGTGTAACAACGAATATCATCAACTGTAAAAAATAAAAAGAAAAAAAACGAACGAAATATATTACGTAGTATAACAGTAGAAAATGTGTGTGTAAATATATAGAGTAATAATAATGCGAATTAAATAATAATAATAATATATATATCATGTCAGGTTCCTAAGTAGTAAGTTAAGGCCCTTCGTTATTATAATATATATATTGTTTATGATAATAATATATAACCGATCACATGTATAATGATAATATAATAATAAAATATTTCAATAGAGACACCTATATGGTTTTGTGTGTACATCGAATAATAAAATGACAGTCAGTTGTTGTTGGTTGTTTAAGTATATTTAATTTTGTTATTTATTATTATTTTTTTTTATTTTTATGTTAATAGTTTTGCCTCAAAGAAGTATTTTATACCCACCCAACGCTAATAATAATAATAAAAAAAAAAACTTATTTTCGAAAAAAACGAAGACTAGTATTCCATCGATATTTATATAAATAATAATAAACAAACATTCATCAAACTATGTGTGTTGTCGGTGTCTGTATACACAAAGGGGGAAATCGTATATGTATTATATTTTGTTTTACTCTCGGATTATGAGCGTGTTGCTCCCCCGCACACGAGAAAGAAGAAATAACTCATTACGAGTGCACATGAAAATAATAATAATAATGTTTGTTGATTTTATAATGATATGTCCTTACAAGTATAATTATATAGATTCATTAAATTTAAAATTATAATAATAATAAAAAAAAAAAAAAAAAAATTATGTAGATCAATCATGTCAGTCAAATTGCAAGTACGCAAAAAGTAAATATATAAGATAACGTTTTTTTGTTTTTTTTTTTTTTTCGTTTTACCAAGAAATTTATACCAATACAATTAATTTATACATTAAAAATGCCATTCTTTTGGCGGGAAAAGGCGTGAAAAAAAACCATGTTTTCCTCCACGGGTCAGAAAAATTATATACCTATACGAAAAAAATAATTTTTAAAATAAAACCGAAAAAATTCAAACCACCACCACGCTCGACGTGGCTACTGTCATTAAATAATACTAATGACTATTACTACTTCTACTACCTATTAAGATACTACTACTCAGATGACACTCGACCCTGGTGCACAAGAAACGAGCGGTAGACGAACGGGATTCGTCGTATGCATTTCTAGTCGTTTCCAATGCGACGGCGGCAGCACCGACACAACAAAAACAGCAACAACAACAACAACAACAACAACAACAACGGCGTTTGATAATAATGATAATGATATAATATTATAATATGTATAAACTATCGTTATATTATATATACATATATATATAATAATATTATATATAATGTTGTATACTGTACGCTCGTCACATCACATATTATGTAGTACATCTGCTGCATAATGCGACGACAACAGCATATTAATATAAGCGATTGACCGGGTCGTAATAATATTGTTTTATTCGCCTATACCGTGTTTGCGGTAACTGTCGGCGGTGATGGAGACGGAGCAGACGACGACGACGACGACGACCGGTAACCGTTGCAGACGACCAGTGGTGACCGTGATCGTAGTTTTGGGAGTGGAGACTCGGACGGCGGCGATGCTGTGACGGAAGTGGCGTCGGTGGTGGACAAGGTTGCTGCGGCAGCGGCGACGGCGACGAAGGTTTTCATCAGACGTTTTAGCGCCACCGCCGAGCCCCTGTGCTGCAGGCTCTTGTGCGTGGTCAGGCTGTTCTTGGTCCGGTACCGCCGCCGACAGAACTCGCACACGTATAGGGTGTCGGACCGCTCGTGCTTGTCCTGGAAGTGTCTCTTCAGCGAGTAGTAGCAGCTGAACGTCCGTCGACAGTGCGGACAGTCTTGTGGCTCGTTGATGCCGCCGTTGGCTGGCGGTGGTAGTATCTGATACCCTGTCGGAGACGAACAAAAAAAAAAAAAAATTCCAATCGTAGAAAATATTGTCCAATAATAACATTATAATTATATATGTATATACAAAAATCACCGGCCGGAGTGATCAGTGCTGTATAGGAGAAACGCAATTATTGTTATTATTACTTTTTTTTTTTCATTAATATCTAAAATGAAAATTAAAAATTAAAATTTTCTTTTTTGCGTTATACTTAAAAAAAAAAAAAAAACGAAACGGAGTTACTTATTATAAAACTAATTTATGTAAATATTTTTAAAGTTGAATTATTCATTCCCATTGAGTATTCAAATAGCTATGGAAGTCTTAAAGTTTAGTCGGGAGACGGTAGTGAGGAGTATTATATATACTCGTAATTAGTGAGCGAGAGGAGCGAGATGACACACTCTCGGCGTGACAACCTGTATATCAGTAGATTTTTGCGGGAGGACGATGGAGACAAACACAACCCCCGAACCCTCCCCCCACCACGAGACTTTGTTATTTTCTTTTAATATGTAAATTATAAATATTAAAAATAATAATTTATGGCAATTATTATATAAACAGTAAATATTATAAAAGTTTTAAAATATAACGAGAATAAAACGTGTGCTTGGACGGTCTTCGGTAAGAGGATGGAAACAAATTTTTCGCATATTTTATTTTATTCTTTAACTCAATCGCTCTGATATTACACTCGAAATTATCTACATACGGAGAGCATATTTTATGCTGATTTGACAGTATTTTAAAGGTCCGAATAATTGCTTTTGAATTCCAAGCAGATCGATTAAGTATTATTACGCGGGATTTTAGAAATCGTTATGTTGTTTACTAATAGATTACAAGTTACAACATTTTAAAGGTTATTTATACAACACCTTATTAGATCGCGAGTCAAACAAATAAAATGTATGCATTTATAAATATAAACATATAATACAATATATACATTTTGCGTACAACTTTGTTGAAAAGTCTTTTGATAAATATGACGAATTTAGCGTATCTAATTATTTAGTTTATGATTTTGGAAATGTAATGGACAAAAAAGTCGTTCAGTGGATCGTCTTTAATTTATTAAATGTTATATGGCTGTAACGCTTGACTCGCCATACTATACTTATTTGGAATGTCATACTTACAAAGCTATAAAGGTACAAATGGTTAAAATAATTTCTTTAAAATATAACAACTATTATTATAATTTCAAAGCTTAATGAAATGTTTTAAGATCGACATTTTATCATCACATTTAACCGTTTATTGTTCGGTTAATTTAATTTTTATAATTTTTTAACGCACATGAATTTAGCGGATATGTTAAATTAGTAACATTTTTTTTTCTATAGATTAGGGGCTATTGACTGCGTGAATCCTAAATGAATACAATGCTGATTTAACAATTATTCTTATACAGTAAATTTAACAATTGGTTCTCTACTGCACATTCCTTAAAAGCAAAGGCTGCGCAATATCACATAATGGTGTTGTTTGTAGCTATATGATGTTTTTCTAGGGATAAGTTGTACATATTTCATCGTCATAATAATATCGTTATTATTAATTATAATTTATAAGACACAATTGAACAACTATAATATTAAACTCGTGTTAGTTGATTGAAAACAAAATAGAAACGAATTCTACAAAGGCCGTCCTCCTCATAAGTTATATTAAATAGTATTTATAAATATTATGCGTAGGTAAAATTACGAACCTAGTCACGAACAGCTGTGCCTGAAGTTATCGAAACCGTGGTTATAATTATGCTCTCCGCGATCGTGTATACGGTTAACGTTTGACCGATATTGGTTGTAGAGGGGGATGGGAGGTGCATCGAAAAAAATTCAAAACCATTAAAAATTCGACCATCACGTGTCACGGGTAATTATATATTATACCGTCTCAGTTCTGACCGAATGACCTATATGAAATTTCAATACCTATATATATACCTACAGACAGGGATGATGGTGAGCGAAAAAAAATTATCCCATAGTTTTATATCGAATAAAATTTGACAATTTCACGTCTGTACACGTCGTCGCGGTAGTGCATTCCCTATATGATCTCATAAATCGGTTTTGAAGATTTGTGTTAAGATTCGAAGCCTTATATGGTACAACGAAAAAAAACAAAGATTTTATTATAGGTATACCAATATATATATATATATATATATATAATGTGTAATGTATGTATTACTTTATGAGCTGTTAACGGGACAAAATTTAATTTTTTTATCAGAGCTGTCAACCGTGTGTAACGCCGACAAAACGATTTGTTTATCGACTACGACATGCACACGATCGCATATTTTTGAGTTGGCGATAAAAAACAAAACTAAACGGCCGATCTTAATCGTACGTTTTGCTAAAAATTGACCATCGTCGTATGCTCCCTTCGTCTCTATTATACATAATGTATACATATATTATATCGGAATTGTGAACATTCGTATGAAACAATAGCATGAGTAGGGTTAGGATAGGTTTATGATTTTGAAATATGTTTTTTCTTTTATGTAGTTGTGCATAGTGAAAGCAAATTATAAAACTGTTCGGTATATATGTAATTGTAATTAAATTATGTTGCGTTTTATTTTGCATTTTTAAACATTTTTAGCTATACCTAATGGGCAAAATGTATTTGTTTAAAATATTTTTATTAATTTTCTAAAAATAATATGTCTTTTTAGTAAAACTTAAACGTTGTTGGTAATTTTTTTTTTTGAATTTAGATTTAGATTAGTTTTCAAAGAAAATTTTTAAATTTATTTTTATATTACTATTAGATTTATTGGGTAAATAAGGGGCTCGTTTACGCTGTACAAAAGTGTTATACATTTTTTCACATACACGTTCGTAAGTAATACCTAACATTGGTATAAATATTATTGGTGGTGTCACACAACTCACACGAAACTCGCAAACGTATTCTAATAATATTCTATTAAAAATGTATAAAATATTTTGGTTGAATAATGAATAATACAACTTTTCAACGCATTTTATTACGTCTAATTTGATTGTTTTAAGGGCATACTTTGATATAACGCATTTATATTTACATACATTTTTTTTAGAGTTCGTAAAGTAATAACCCTTAACATAATAATCAAGCTTAAGATTTACATTCTGGGTTTGATTTAATGCACGCAGTGATCATTTATAATAAATAGATTTTAAAGGGCAGATAGCTTTGAAAAATAAAATTGAGTGATGATGGGTGTTTAGTGAGATGTCTATGTTATATTTTTTATGTGTTGTATAATTTATATTCTTAGTTATAATAATAGTATATGAACATTATCGTGTCTTTAGTGTGTATATGAAATACTAAAATATGATAAAAAACATTTTGATTTTCTCGTACCTAATAAAGTGCACGTGAATCTTAAACGTCTGTGATTTTTCCGTCGTATAATAATTAATATTTATGAGCAACAAATCGCAACTAAAAGACTACAACACTCGATATAATTACGTGAAACAGTGTTGGATAAAATAACTAACTCTGTGATTTTAACCGATGATTTAAGTCTATAATATTTATATTTGTTATTTTAAAATTCATTAATTTCAAGAAATATATAGGTACCTAGTATAATATAACAATAATTAAAAATATATTTGGTTATTAATAAAAATAAAGCTAAGTTAAATAATAAACCATTACATGCAAAGCATGTCAAATGAATGTAAACATATTTAATGAAATATATATGTTTTAAATTATAAAATTAAGTATAATATGTTATCTCAATAAACTTTATTAATCATCAGATGAGGTTTTTTTGCCCAATACTGGTGAGAGACATATTTTTTGTCAATCTCGAAAATCACTGATCAATCCATACCCTACCCCTACGGCCTACCCCCTTAATCGACATTGCATGGGGAGGGGGCGTCTGTGACGGTGATGGCGGGCGGTGGTGAACCGGACATCAAAAGCGGATTATTTACTTACTTTTGAATATCGAATACTAAAACTTGACGTCGGAGTGGGTGGCGGGTGGCGGGGGTGCGTGGTGCGGCGGTGGCGGCAACAGCATCGTGGGCCTCGTCTTGTGGTACGTGTAAATGTGCGTCATCAGCGAGTTGCGCGAACAGTACACCCGTTCGCATATAGCACATCGGTACTCCTCCTGTCTGGACGCGTGCTTGTCTGCCACGTGCCTCTTCAGGCTCGCTTTCGAGCACAACACTTTGCCACAAGCCAGGCACGGGAACACTTTTTTCAGTCCTGCATGCATAAGAAACAATACATTAAAAAATAATAATAAAAAAAAAAAAAATGAAAACCCACATCCCTGCGTATCGTACAATGTGTCATAAGTAAGCGTAAACCTATTTATCAAAATATATTATTTTTGCCATAAAATATAATAAAGTGGCCACCCGAAGACCGTCCCGCATTAGCTCCTGAAAATTATTGCGACACGGCCGTGCGGTCTTTTGAATTTTTCATGTTGATAAAATAGTAGCGAAAATTCTAAGTTGAGATTCTCATAAATTATTATACATATTATCGAAAGGGGGCTGCTTGGAAGTGCTATATAATGTATACAAGATTTTCGCTGGCTTAAATGGTTTTTAATTTTGAAATACACGACAATGGCTAAATGCGGATTGTTTGATAACTATTATACCATAATATCCAATATCTATCTAATTGCCACCTAGATTCAAAATAATAGCCGAGAAAAAAATGCTCATTTAATGAATACGGGTACAGCATATTATACCTATTAATTAAACATAAGTTTATGATTATAAAATACATATTATGTATCTATATTATTATTTACTATTATGTGTATCGCTAATATTTTATAATTGTTGTATTAGTCTCAAACTGTGCTGTTCACATTGACTTTTATAAACAAACATTAATATATCTATAGTACACAATTAATATAACCTGCAAACTATTTAATTTTCATCAGAGACTATACTATACTAAGTAACTTGAATCATTAAAATTGAATGAATCTTGTTTTGTATATGTATATATTTTTGGTATTTAAGTATTAAGTAAATGACCTAAATAGTTTGAAATTGTTTTATCTGTGGACATTTTTCCAATCCAAAACCTGATAGATAAACTTCAGTTATTTTGTGTTTATTTTATTTAAAATTTCTAATACAGAATTTTATAGAAATCTTTGATTTTCAGTAACTTTTTTCGCCGTTACGAGTAACAAAAAAATGTAATACAATTGGATATTGTTTAGACGCAAATCACATAATTATATACTCGTACACACGTAGATCGTCATACAATTTATTATACATTAACACAATACTGCACACTTAAACAATTTCGTTGTAAAAACGAAAAGTTTACGGTTTTTGAATGAACGACTGTACTTGTTTTTCTGTTTTCTTATTTCGAAAAGACGTTGCACAAAAAATCATCAAACAGCGCATGTTTGTGGTTTAGAGATTTCGTGATTTTTTTTTTGTGGTTGTTGTTTATTTGAAGTTAACATCACAACAAATTCAGAATTAGCCCTTTCGCTAAATGCTTCGGTGAAACGGATAAAGACAGTGCGATGACGACTGTTTATTTAGTCAACAGACACCAACTCTACCGATTCGATTTTTTCGACTGTTATTTTTATGTCAAATGCCGTTGGCGTCGTTGTGTAATCCAGTGTAAATGTGCGTTAAAAACTGAGAAAAATATGCGATTAAAAAGTACGATTAGCCATTAGAAGGTTATAGGTGCACGTACTAATTATAAAAAAAACATATAGCTATACCTATCCAAACGATTTTCTAGTTTAACAATTACTAATGGTCGAAACGATAGTTTAGCAATCCAACGACAAAACCCGAAACCGGTTAAAACTCGTATTTGAGAAAATATAAAAACCAAAAATAATAATTGCTTACTATTTTTTATTGATTTTTTTTTTTTACTAATAGAAACCTCTTAGCAATTACTGCGTTTTCGACACACTTACACGCAGAACACACGAAATCTCGAATGATGTATATTATTATTATAACATTATACGGTTTATGTTTACCTATACAATAGGTACATCGTATGTTATTGTCCTATTATTATGCATAACTGCGACTACTGCAGGCTAAAAAAGTGCATAAATATACATTAAAATGTAACGTTAAGCGGACTATTTGAACCAAAAATAGGCCAGCATGTGCATAAATTTGGAGAGTTAATTTTAAAGTTTTCCTATATATTTATTGAGTTTATGCAGGTCAACAGGGGTAAAGAATGGAAACAATTCATATTAATAGTATAATTCGACGAAAAAAATTATTTTGAGCATATTTTGTGGCTTAAAGAATATTTAAATATTACTTTTTATATTTAAGAATATATTGTATACAAGCATTAGCAATATAATAAAATATACTTTACATACATTATAATTAAACAATAGAGACTTAATCTAAAAACAAAAATAAAAATATGTGAATGCATATTTTACTAATTTTTAATCGAATATTAAGGAAATATTTTAAGATTTTTTTATAGCATATATTTGTTTATTTTGCTCATATTTTTAATTTTTAAAAATCTACAAATCAGGTCTTTACTCAAAATATAATTCTATATTACATAGTTCGAAACGAATCACATTTATTCCTACGAGACGCTGTCGAAATGCTGTATTATTGTATATACACACTACATACACGTTATCATCATCTCGTATACGATATAACGATGTTTTGTGAGAGAAAATCTATCCATAAATTTCGACGGTACATATACCACGATGGGTGGTGATCGACTATCGTGAAGATCATAAAGTACCTATATTATAAACATGACCGAAACCAAAATTGTAAGCGCGTACTTAAGTATTATGGCAATTTCGTGGTACGAAAATTGTACGCATCGGTGCCGCGTTATTATACTTATTAAAAATTCAAAATGTTTTCGTGCGCCAAATATATTTAATATACGTTGGTTTTGTAGTCGGCGATGGAAGGGGGAGGAATAAAGGAGGCACACATTACAATTATTATTATCGCCATTTCAGTAATGATGTTCAAATATACACATTAATAAATTGCATACAAAATATGTATGAAAATCTAAGTATTTCTACTTTTTACTTAGTCGGTTTGGCTGAATTGGATGTCGTTGCAAATAATATAATATAATACCATTTATGATATTGGATTTAAAAATTTTAAATCGATCAAGGTTCTCAACTAGCCACTTCACTATATGCGGAGCTAGGTCGAAGACAAAATAAGTAAATAATCACCCCGGAAATAAGGAATATAATGAGATATATGATAATCGGAACGTTTTCAACTTGTAAAGATTAAGAATAATTTAATAATATATCAGCGATTTGAACAAGTACCTACAACAGCTATATTGTTGTAAAAAAAGTCTTATCAATATTATAGATGTGCTATGATGAAAAGCTGCACCGCCTCGCATAATCATCATTACGATTGGCCGAAAGACTGAGTGATCACAGATAATTCCGGTATACATGATTGGACACCGAACGGGATATTATTCGTCGTGATTAATCGTATAATTATTTATTATATTCATGTTAATAAATTGGAAAGTCTGCAGTCTGTCACATAATGATCACGAGTGCAGAACAAATCGACTTGAGACGTGTGCAGAGTGATGCTCAATATTATGTAGCTTGTACCTGCACTACTCTGTACTACTTTGCCGTACATAGTTTTACACTTTTAACCACACGGAGATGCACGGACAGAGATATTCATTTGAAACACAAATCAAACGCGGATGACGTTGGTTTTTTTTTATTAATTGTACACTCGAAAATCGACTTTTGAGGGCAAATACACCATCCCCCCCCCGTGAAAATGAAACTATATTATAACATTATGCATGCGTCTTATACATAATATATTATGTTTACGCTCGCGTTAAAGGTATAAATGTTGTATATCGCGCGCGTTTGCCGATATACAACAGTCGACGGCGCTTATATACATAAATATAATATTAAAAAGAAAACAACGAACGGCGTATTTTACCCTCGTTAGATGGTGTTGTGGGGTGAGGGGTTGCCTTGTGACGGGGTTGGCGATAAGAGAAGCGTTAGCGGCTGACAACAAAGTCATCGTCGGCTATACTTACCGTAATGTGCGTTTGATACCAGTGTTTATTTTTAGTTAGGCACCCCATACAAATCGTATATAAGCAAGCGTTGTCATATAGCAGTGCAATAATCCAAATAAATATTTAATAGGATACTTTTTATTTTACTTTATTAAACCTATAAACATAGTATTGTATTTTTTTTTTTTTTTTTTGATAGTATAACTACCTCGGCGACTAGGGCCATTGGCTACAAGATATTTAACATAATTAAATATATGGAGAATAAATTGTTACATTAGGTAGAAACTTCTAACTATAAAGGTGTGGAGAGAATAAGAAACCAAAAAAAAAAAATTACTTATAAAGTTAATAGTAATAAATTATAGGTGAATGCTTTCTACATTTGTAATACATATTATTTGTATATAATTCTAAATTTGGTCATAAAGTTCTGTATCCCTGAGGAATTTGAGAACATTCAAGATACCCCGGAGTTTAGATTTTTAGCTAGATGGCGTGTTAAGTTGTGCTTCAGATGTTGTATTACAGTATTGCATCATTTAATATTATATGTCATATTATGAGCACGCGAGCTTTTAATAATGTCCGCAGACAAAAGAATAATAATAGTAACATCGGAATTTCGTTGGATTTTTATATTTTTCGTTTCTTCAGAGTGCGTCTACCACATAATTATACTAGGTATAGAATATTCAAGTACATAATACTATAATTACATCGTGTCGCAATTACGAATCGTCTTCCAAAATCTATGCATAATGGACAGTCGATATTTAGCTCTTATTTTCAATATCAGTCTGCAATCCGATATATGGACCTAGTGACATGGCCCTATATTGTGGAAGCTACTATTATATTATATATTAATCATAAACATGTACATAATATTATAGATACACCTCGTTTATGATACCGGATCTGATCTGACTCGATCCGAACTCGTCCGATGAAATAATATTAATATATCGTTAACGTATTCGACAGAATAAGTATAAGATTCAATAGATAGATCGTCGTCGCACGGCCCCTGTACGTCTGCATATTATTATCGTAATAAATTGGCATCTCGAAAACCACAACGTATGAGGTATATAATATGATCGCGGTGTATCGGAAGAAGGTTTGGCCTACTTAAACGCTTCATTTTATACAAATCGCGAATTATTGTTCTGTGACGGTCGAGCCAACGGTCAAAGACAACATTACGTAAATATTGAATACAAATGTACGGGTAAACTGAAACGATACAACAACCGATTTACTGGCCACCAGGAAATCGGAGGTAGACAACAATATTATTACCTATGTAGGTATGTTAACTATTAAATTTCGTTACATTATACAATGCCAATATTATACCTTAATTTCCTTTTTCTTTTTATTATTATCATTGTTCAATTTACAGTAAATGATACATTCGTATTTATATCGTATAATAATAATAATAATATTATATTATACATTCTAAAACATACGACAATATAATACAATACCGCGTGTGCGTACAACATACTATATTTTATTTATATATAATATATATATATATATATATTATAATACGGTTGTAAATATTATTTAATTTTTTTGTTTTGTTTTCGTTTCACTAAACCTTGTACGGACACAGTCTAAACGTCGAAAAGAAAATATATATATATATATACTCGATGTACCTACACAATATTATATAATATTATATATCTATATGTATACAACACTAATCCTATGCCGAACCACTGTTCGTTAAATAATAATAATAAAACCTAAACAAACCCGAGAAAAAAAAATAATGACAAATAATGATTTCGATATAATTCGTCGGTGGTATTCAATAATAAAATTTGTTCACAATCACGTTTCAAAAACGAAAAAAAAAAAAAAAATTAATACAGAACACGAAACCTACAAAACTTACAATCGAAACGATTTCTACTGTTACAATGTATCGTTATATAATAACACATAAATTATTATTATTGCACTTTACAGTTGTCGGCTACGCGGGGCGTGGAAACGATATCGTTATTAATTATTATTGTTGATTCTCGTTTAAGTCGTTCGTAATGCTATCGTTGTCGTCGTCGTCGTCGTCGTCCCATGTCCAATCGTCATCGTCACCGTCCTCCTTCTCTTCTGCCGTCGCGTCGTTCGGACGACGGAGACGACGTCGGAGCCCGTTCAGGCGCTCCGCTGCAGCTTATGTCAGTTGCTATTGTTGTTGTTTATGTTGTTGTTGTACCACATGGTCAGCGGCGGCAAGTTTTTCACGGTCGAGGCGGCTGCATCGGCGGCGGCGGCGGCGGCGGCGGCGGTGTTGGTGCATCCGGACGCGCCGCCGTTACCGTCGGGCGACGCGGACGACGACGTGACCGCCGCCGCGGAAGTAGTAGTCGTCGTCGTCGGGGCGGTCGTGGCCGCCGTCGAAGCCGCTACCGCCGCCCCCACCCCCGCGTTAACGCCCCCGCCCGCCGACTTGTACGCTTTGGGCTTCCGGTGGTAAATGCTCTTGTGGTTGTTGAGACTGTTGAGCGTGCGGAACACTTTGTTGCACACGTTGCAGACGGCCGAGTGCAGAGGCTGGTTGTGCTGCTGTTCGATGTGCCGCTTCAACGTCAACCTGGTGCTCAGGCGCTTGCCGCATACGAAACAGGACAGCGTCTCCGCGCCCCCGCCGCCAACTCCTCCGCCACCAGCCTCTGACCAGTCTGCAGCACAATAATAACAGCCGGTCACTCCTTTTGTATTTTTTTTTCTCCATTTATATATTATATTATGTTATGTATTATCTATTTACTATGTATCATATAGCTAGGTGGTACTGCATACCGGGTGATTATTTTGTCGGGGAACACTCATTATTTAAAAAAACCATTAACGTTTTTGAAAGTATTTTCTTTAGTTTACAGAACAAAAACGATTATGAAAAAAAAAAAAATTTTGTTATTTTTCATAAATAACATTTTTTTTTAAGTTTTTTTACCTTTTGAATGACAACGTATATATTATTTTAATTCATATCCCTAAGCAAAATATTATTCGGAATGTTTCAATACATACATAAAATACAAAAAAATCAAATTTTGGACGAGTAGTTATTAATAATTTATAAAAGTATTTTAAGTTTAGATGAGCGGCGAGTGGTGACCTGGTAGACCGAGTGGGGAACTCCTGTGCCATTTCTCTTCACTCATTTAAACTTTAAACACTTTTCATATAATCACAAAATACTCGTTGAAAATTAAGTTTTTATATTTCGAAGTACGTATTTCCGAACTTATTTTGCTTTGTTATAATATAGAATTAAAGACGTATGTTGTCGTTAAAAAAAATTAAAAAATTAAAAAATTGTGAAACACATCATTTTTCTTTCAAAAATCATGTTTTATAACTATACCTATAATTATGTAAAATATTTTACTAAAAAATGCTGATAGCTTTTGAAATAATGAATGTTCTTCGCTAAAAAAACCCGTATACACCTATTTATTATGTATCGCGTGTATGTTTGTATATATATATACGTGTTACATAAATACATGCATTTATGTATTATTAATATTATATAAGAGGTAAATAATGATAGTTATAAAATGATTGGTAGATATTATAATATTATGGATTAATAAATATAATATTTAAATGGTATATATTGATGAACGTTAAAAAAATTGTATTTAAAAAAAACCAAGTTTTTCGTTAATACTGTATGATGTGTACGTACAATTTGCTTTCGTTATTCGCTTTGTTTTATTGTTTCGAAAAAGAGAGACAAACAGATGGAGAAAGGGGAGAGAAAGAGAGAGGGTAGTTTTCTTTATAACGTATACATAAATATACTTTGGATAAAAAAAAACAATAACAAATATAAGTATACGTTTCTTTAACAGATCACAGTAGTAAACATAGTATTATAATAATAATTATTATTACATCAGCTGCTGGTATAAAAAATATTTATATATATATAAATAAACGATGACGGATCAATGGCGATCTACGTATATTTATCGGACACACCACACAACATTAAATTAAGACACTCGACCGATTATTATTATTGGCGTTTTCTATATGAATCAATCCAAAACAGTATATTTATATATAAGTAACAATGTCGTACATAATATATAAGCCGGGTAATAATATATATACACACAAAAGCACACAAGCGCGCAGAAATCGTCATCGTATACACATCGCGCACGCAGGTCTTTTTCTTATATAAAACAATTAAATTGTACACGACAAAACTCATTAAAGGCATGCGAGAATCAGGTGAATGCACACAGTGTGTACACTGTACATGATAATATTGTTATGTAGTTTTATCTGAAATATCATCACAGCATCATATGCGAGAAATTAACCTAGCGCACTAAAAGTGAATAATTTACTGTACGCGAGAAGATTCACCGAACGTTAATCACACAACAGTAAGTTGTGTAGACGCGTGGCGGAATTTAAGTATTTTTTTTTTTGTAAATTTCCGTCGATTTTTAAGAGTTGCGCCGTGTAGGTCAACGATCTTTTTTTAATACACACGTGTGCGCCGCCAACAGCAATTCGAAATAGACAAAAATATAATACCGGAATTGCCACTATATACCTATAGTTTAGCTAACAAGTCCACCGTATAGGACATAGTATACATGTATATTATGTACAGTCATACAGACGTAAGTACGTTAAGCCAGGTTCACCTTTCCACTTTTTTTTCTTTTTTTAATTTCAACCAAAGTGTAAAACTAATTTTATACTTAGACTCGCAAACAGGTTTTCTATTTTCACATGGCACAACACACGACGATGTTTTAAAAATTCAATTTTATTTCACCGCACGAGCACTATTTTGAATACAACATTTATATATACTTGAATAATGTCGCCGACGTCATCAACAGTTATGTATAAAAAGAAATTTTAGAAACTATAATTAAAACATTTTAACGAGCAAAACGCACCAACATAACCGCACGTGTGTTTGCTGCAAGTTTCAAAAGAAGAACAACTGTTCGCTTATTAAAAACGAATTCATTTCGTCATTATATGATTCAAAAGTGAAGTTTACAAAAGTAATGTATAAAATGATCGATGATTATATTTGTAAGAAACTATATACACATTAAAATATAATTGTCAAACTTATCCGTTGTAATAATTACTGTCATAAACTCACAATGTTATTCGCTTGCACGGGAAAATTACGTTCAAAGTTTAAAGTTTTTCTCGAGTTGACATTATAAAATAGGTACATCGATTCGTCATAAAACTGCTGTAGAAGTGGATACTCGGGATTTGAGAAACATTTTAAGCGGTGAACGATTATAAATTCGTATTAAGTCGAAATAATTCTGATTTATATCAAAACATACATCAAAAATCTTTTGTAAGTCCGTTCATTTAAGTCTGTCGTGTTTCGACATACTAAAGTGTCTGACCTATAGCATAAAGGTATATACAGTGCAGTAGTCACGCACTATTTAGAGTTGATAAATGTCTTGGCCTCTCAGTGTCCAAAGCATTATGCAAATATTGTAAATTTAATTGATATTTGTTAAACGGTTTGTTTTAAGAAATCTATAAAAAAATGCATTGTCATGGTATAATTTATGTATAAATATGTTACGGGCGCAATGTGTCATTGCCCGGAAAATGTAGTCCTGCTCAAGCAATTTAAACCGCAAATACAAACAAATAATTTTTTGTGCAATCTATTTTTTTTTTTAATATTTCATTACTCATAATTATATAATATTGATGAAAAAATAATAAACAATTATTTAATATATTATTAATTATAATTTTATTATATATTCTGAAAAAAAAATAATAATTAATTTTATTAAATATATTATGAATACTTTAAAACAGTTATAACAATAATAATAATTATAAGCCTATTTTTTCAAGTCAATCATATAAAAATAAATAGGTATTATAATAAAATAAAATAAAATAATATCAATATCATAATAAATAATAACTTATTTATTTATTTTGTATGTCCTTGTGCCATAAATATTAGGTATATTATTATCATTATATCATAAATAAAAAAAATAGGTAGGGTATATAATATTATTAGCATTGTTAATTATGACAATATTGTTTGAAAGTATTCATAATATAATCAAATTTAATAAAATTAATTATCATTGTTTTTCAGAATATATAATAAATAAGTAATTATAAAATTATAATTAATAATATATTAAATAATTGTTTATTGTTTTTTCCATCAATATTATATAATTATAAGTAATAATACATTTAAAAAAAAAATATTGCACAAAAAAATTATTTATTTGTATTTGCGGTTCAAATTTCCCGGCAAGACTAAATTTCCCTAGCAATATGCACATTGCCTGTAACATATAAATGCAACATAAATTCTTTCTATCATTTATTAGGTATACCGAATTGTATAATATTATTATACACATGATCGGGATACGAGTACCTAAAACATAGATGATGAGTTTTTACGAGAGGGTCGTATAATATATTATCTAAAGTCCGGTAATAAAAACCGAATAGGTACTACCCATTGAGTTTATCGCAGAAAAGTTACAAAAGCCAACGTGATCGAAAACGACTTTAACTTATATAATATATATATATATATATAAGCGAGTATATATTATGTGTGGTAATAGAATACATAATATTATATACAATGTTACGTTGTAAAACATCTTCGCCGTTTCTTATTTTGACATGTGCGCTTATAATAATAATAATTGAAGTCACTTAAAATTGATACATCGTTCTTATTACTCGTTCTTATTGTTCGGGCAACAATTTGACAATACGTTACAGTCGCTTTGCTCGCTGTCCTTATCAACAGCATTATATTATATTTTATCATTAATAGTTTCGCACATAGGTACTAGACATATTATACGTTTTGTCTATATCGTAGACTTGAAGTAATTAACGAGAATCAAACGGATTATTTTAAAATAAAATATATTATGTTATTGCAGAATAGTGTGTCTCTTTTGCATTACGCAATTTGAACGTACAAAATTTCACAGGGTTAAGGGGGAGGGCGATGAGAAGCAGACAAGTGTTATACTGAAAATAAAAATATGCATTCGGCATAGACTTATCATAACTCAATTTTCGTAGCCTACCTATACGTGTATATATTCGGTACATATTCGTAAGCACAAGACACAGTCGATCGCTAAACGTCGTATTCACGAAAAAAAAAAGGCCGTTTATAAGTCGGCGGACGTATATTATAATATTATTACTAAAACGACCCATTACAGTAAATAGATACCGTTGACACGAATTGGTATTAAATATATAGATATTTATTATTCTTACCTTGAGAACTGGAGCCTCCTAGAGCCTCCATTACGTTGGTATGGTTGTGATTGTTGAGACCTGTGATAAACAAAAACGAAACCGGTACATTAATATCACGCCAAATAAATTTAAAACGAAAATAATCGGGAAATGAGATTAAGGACAACGGTGATTAATTTAAAGTTTAAACATAAGTTTTTTTTTTTTTTTATTTAGTTACCTACCTACTATACAATACTCTATATATATACATATACAACAATCATCGCCTCGTCACAGGTCCGAAGAGAACGGACTTTGATTTCGCGTGGGGAAATATGTAACCTATATACTCGTATATTATTATCATATACCTAGGGCATGACTGTATCAATTTAACGAGGAGATCGAATACGCGTAGCAAACCGGTGATCGGGGGCGGGCGCCATCGATGTTTGTAACGATATTATTTTATTATAATATTATAGATATATTGTCCGACGTCGTCGCGGACTACTAATTATTGCTCAACCATCGACCACCGATCGATCGAATGTGTTGTAGTTTAATAAAATATTCAAGATATTTTCAAGAAGAAAAATTCGATACGTGTATCATTGATACGTAACTACTACGAGCCCGATACGTTTCGCTATAGTATATCGCACGCCATGTAACATTTTGAACGCTCGACATTCAACCGACACACTCCGATTTCTTCCTCGAAAATCATGAAAATGTCGGGCATCATCCGCATAACGACAACGGCTATGACGAGATTGACATTTCGGAGGCATGAGGAAAGACTTTTGGAGCGAAGGGAGCTGATGTCGTACGATAATAATGCTAGGCATGCATGTATCGGCGTGTAAAAAGACGCGCCATCGATCGATCATTGTGAAAAATCAAATAACTGCGTGTCGACTATAGTCGGCCTTAGTGCCGTGATGTACGTGAATAATAATAATAAATATCATCATAATAATTATTATGTTTGCGTTTCAGCGATTTACGCGTCCTCTTTATTATATTGTGTGTACCCATACCTATAGTATTATAATAACCAATATTGGTGACTTAATGCGGCTGCGTCTTAATGTGTACGATACAATGAAAGGTACGTTTAGCATAATACACGAGAGTCGGTCGCAGTAACGACATATTATATTATTATAATATGATATTATTCGCTAGTAACGTATGAATAAATACGTTATAAATAGGTGCACTCGCGAGTATAGACATAGTATATCCAATACCCATACCCACAATCCGCGTACGCGTAAACCGGCGGAGAAAAATACAAATCCGGTTTTTAAAAAATAAAAAATAAAAACGTATTTATGGCCCAATCGTAGGTTATAGACACTTAACCTACCTATGGAATAGAATATATATATATATATATATATTTATAAACGTATATTACTGCAGACGTCTGCAAAGTACATAAGGTTGACCACGCCGTGGCCCACACGAATGTATGGAAATATATAGGTGTAACTCGTCTAATACGCACACGCGCGCCGCTAGAAGAGTTTAGTAGGATAAATTTTATATTCGGCGGCGGCGATGGTTACCACCTCCTACTAGTACAACTATATATTAATATGCTCGTATTATATATGTATATTACACACATTGTCGTAAGTACAAGTCGTCTCATTGTAGACGGGCAAATTTTCACCTACGGAATTTCAGGAAACCGGTCTCGGCGGCGGCTCGTGTGACCGGCGTCTGACGTCACGAAATTTTATACAAAAATTCGCAACGATCTATTAATAGAGATATGGATAGAAAAATAGAGAGGGGGTGAGAGAAAGAGAGAGAGAGAGAGAGAGAAATAGAAATTACCAAAGCGTTATTAATGACGAAAACAAATAGTATTCAAGCTCGTCATTTTTGGAGAAGCAGAATGAGCATTTACAACTAAATTTTTTGTAAAATACTTTCTTTGGTCTGCCTGCTAAAAATAAAAGAAAAGCGCCAATACGTTTTAAATCTTATATTGAGTCGGTATATCGTATTTTGAATTTTGTATTTTTTTTTTCTTTTTAAATATTTTTCTTCCGTGATGTAAATACCATTGATTTTAAACTTAATACATATGTTTGGTATCAATTACCGGCTGAGATAAAATTGAGAAACAGTAATATAATATACCTATATATCATAGAAAACAAATTGTCATAAGAAAGATGATTTTTATATGACTTAATGTTGTCATTTGTACAAATTTACTACTATATGGGGGACATGAATTATTAAAGTCCTAATCATTAAATGGTATCGTTAGAAATCACAGAAATTGATAATTTGCCGTCAAAATGCAAAAGAAAGTCTACAAATCGCATTCCCATAAAGTCGTTTGAACCTTGTCATCGCCGGGTAATTATTTTCAAAAACAAAGTGCAAGAATTTTGGGCACCGACCGACGATTGAAAAACCGAAACGGCGCGCCCGTGTCAGTTTAATATATATATATAGTTTATTAAAAATCGTGTGTTGTACTTGCCCGCTAATGAGTCGGCAGCCATAGCGGCGGCCATGCTGAAGTTAAACGAGGCGCCGGCGGCCGCGAAAAACTTGCTGTCCAGGTACGAGTGATGGCTCTGGTAGGAAGTGTCGTCTGGTTCGGACATGCCGATGGCCGGGTGGACACCCGTGAAGTCGGCCGCCGAGTCGTTGCTGTCGTCCGCGTACGTGCTACCGCTGTTGACGGCCGCTGCGGACGCGGTGTCCATCGGCTCGGTCTTGACTTCGGTGGGCGACCGACGGGACATCATCAGATTCTGCGCCGTGTCCTGCAGGCGTTGCATGGCGTTGGGCACCGGTTGCTGCTGCTGCTGGTGGTTTTGGTGCGTCCGCGAATAGTCCATCGGAGGTTCGTCGTGGTGCTGTTGCTGCTGCAGGTGGAGGTGGTGGTTGTGCGGTTGATGTCCGTTGCTGTGGCCGTTGCTCCCGACGACGCCGCTGCTGACGCCACCGTCTGAACGTTCGCCCGTGTCGTCATCGTCGTTACAATTTGGCCGGCTGCCCGCCGAGCTGGGACTGTGTTGAGACGTCCTCTCGGACAGGTCCATGCCTCCACCGGCTGTGGTCATGCCACCGCCGCCCGAAGACTGGTTCGACGGAGTCTTGTTGTTGCGTTTCAACGGTATCGGAGAGTTTTCCTACGACAAAACCAATACGATATTATGTTATGCCTATTTATGTTTTAAATTTTTATTAGGTATTTATTATTACAGACTAAACCTCTGGGCCCAAGAATTACGAGAATGTACATAAAACAACGAGTATCAAAGAGTTTAATGTCAAAGGCAAAAGTATTTCCATAAACCTATAGAGGTGTGATATTGACAAGACGCATTATGCAGTTGATTGGATGGTTACGTGCATAGTTGGTAGTGTGTGGGATGGAACTGCAAAGGAAACGCGACGTCGTAAATGGAACGTGAAGGGACCTTGCAGTTCGCCCGAGAAAAGAGGAATAGTGTGTCAAGTAAGAACCGTTGATCGGGTAAGTTAAAAATTTTAAGTTGGCGGACATTATTCTATTTACTGATGTATACTTAACCTAAAGCATTATTGAACATTAAAATAGTCGTGCTGAGGGGGTGTTCGATGTTTATAAGATAGGTGCGGTATATCGTTTATGACCCGCAAATGATAGAAAATGTCGTCATACTACTCTCTCTAACTCTACATGAAGCAAGGTTTGGTTAGTCAATGTTATATTGATGTATTATTATATATCGAACGCGTTTTGTACCCGAAAAATACAATCATTCATTATGATGCTAAAATAAAAGATCTGTACCGCTACCTCTCCTATAGTTATACATACGCGTGATGGTTGAAAGTAATATTCCTTCATATCATATTAATATATTATTATCTACACAATAACGCATTAATATTATAAATATTATGTCAACCACGTTGTATTTTTGTTTGTACACTATATATAGGTACGGTACTTGCACGTAATGTGCGTTCTAAACGGTCGAAAACGTATAATAATAAACGCATTATAAGGAGCTTTAAAATTTATATTGTTAAAATTTTTTTACAATATTAGTTTTATATCGAGATAAATAACGGATTTTTAACATCACACATCGTATCGTTACTACTTTATTAATGTATATCTAATACCTAAACAGTGAACCAATCCTATGTATAGTGATTGTAATTGGAGGGGTACAGATCCCCTCTCCGTGCGGATGTCGATGTCGTCGTTACTGCAATATAAGGTTCTTGACTTTCGCCATTTTTAGAAAATGGTACCTACGTCATGATTCGCGCGGTCATACGGTTGCCAATTTTATGTCATCCCCGGCAGTTTTTAAAAGTAAATAATATAATTCTTGTAATAGGTACACCTTCACGATTATTAAAATATAATCGTCACCAATATAGGTTTTTATCTGAATAACGTACATTTGCATACGTACGCAGGCCAGAATTAGATCCAGGGGTTGTTCCAAGAAGGAAAAGGGAGGATTTCAAAAATCGTAATAATCATAAATATATTGTATAGAATATTAGAATAAACAATTATAGATTATTAGAACTACGTAAAAACAACACGGACAATTAGATTTCCTTCCTCACATATCCGCCGCTACGGACAATGAGCGCGGTGTTTGGTTTTATACTTACGGCGTTTATATACGGATTATGATATTAACTCTAATTTGTGTTTAACTTTTGCACGCGGAAAATGTGCACAGATAATGCGCAATAAAGTCAAAAAGATATTTAGATTTAATACGGGTTTGTTTTTATTTACTCTGGCGCCATTTCCGCGTCCGGGAACTCCGGTAATTTACTTTTCCCGCAATGCCGAAAAATAACACCTCGAGCGCAGCATTATTCGCTACAACTTTGCATAGTCCGTCAATATTAGAACACGAAATGAAACAGGCCACGTATATACGTTTATTTTGTAAACGGTAATAATATATATTGAAATGACGAATTTAAATTCGGTCGTGAACGAAAATCGTAACTCGGCCAGTGTCGCACGCATTAACCGACACAATAGAAATAATGTGCTTGTATGTACAGTGAACTTTAGGACAACATCTTACAAATATTTTATTACCGTTTGCTGAATCGATCATTCACGGTTTTGGGGCGTGAAATAAATTAAATAAATAGATACGACGACTACGACGCAATAAACGAGAAATTCCGCTAACAGCGTATGTCTTGTTTCTCGTTTTATCCGGTCATTGGTATATAGGTACCACCTATAACGAAACAACGACGGAGGAAAATAATTATTATTATGAGAAGTTTGTTTTGTTTACTAAGATTTCTCTAAAGAGTCGTAAAATAACAAAAGAAAACGGCGGGCACTGTAAACTGTTTACACGAATAACGCTACAGACTTTTGAGCGTTTCGCCGGCCAGAAAATATTCTCTCTCGATTTTTTTTTCTTTTTACACGTTCATTTTTTTCCATATTCACCGCCGGCGCGCACCACCGCTTTTGTTAACCGTTTCGTTCGGTTTACGCGAAGATCGTCTCTTTTCATACATCAACACGTGTGTGTATGTGTGTGTGTGTGTGTGTAATATATATATTATAATATATTTATGACTTTTTTTTTACGGAACGCCGTCACGACCGCTATACAACGACCCGTAACGTGTTTTACTCGCGATGTTTATTTTTATTGCTCGTTTTTTTTTCCGCGATTTAATATTTATCTTTCAACGGTTAGTTCAACGGTTGTTATCGTCGTCGTCGTACACAAACGGGCAAACGTTAACAAATATAATCACGTCACGGCGCGTTTTGTCTTTAGCCGGTGGAAAGTCAACTAAAAACATTATAAAGATCCTACAAAACGAATATTTTATTATAATTTATAACAATACCCCTTCCCCGTATATTATTTAGGCATATTTAGGTCGCCAGCCTTTCCAGCAGATCGCGTGAGGTTGACATTTACACGTCGTGTATACGCGAAATCAAATAACATTTGTGTACGAATAAGAATATCGCCGACGCTTCCAGAAGTGGGTAGACGATAATGCACGATTTAAGGACTGCTTTTCAGACACTTTCCGTTCGCATTGACCTGTTGTCATACGCAGCCCTCGTCGTAACATGTCAAAACAGTAGTTGTGTTCCAACGACAACCCTTTAAAATCGTAAACCGACTGCAGTGAATCACTTTTTCTTATACGCGTTAATATAATATATATATAATTTAAAGGCGTAAATAATAAAAGGTCACCCCTTATTCACCACCGGATCCGAACGCCGTATTTTGTATTGTATTCTACCTATTCGTATAGATTATAGAGAAAAACAATAAACCGGACAACTTTCACACAACTAACTGATGAATTTAACGAAATCTTTTTGAAAATCATAACCGAATTCATGTATTTTTATTTAACGTTTTTTCTTCTTTTTTTTGTTACTAATTAGGCTTTGTAATATGGAAGTTTCACTGTAATTATAATGGCTATGACGCCTGATCAACGTTGCTGCTAGGATGTTCGCGATTATCGGATAAGTCAGGGATTTATAAGAAAATAAATTGATGTCAGAAAGAGAGAGAGAGAGAGAGAGAGAGAGAGAGAGAGAGGTCTGAGGAAGGGATAACATTGGAAAATAAAGATAGCATACAACTTACTCCATTAATATCCATTAAAATAGCGCATGAAAAAGTAAATAATTTAACAATATTTTTAAAAAAAGGTGGCATACACATTACGCTTTAAGTACTATTATATGCACAGGTATTGGCCATCTCATTCTAATAAGGTTGACACTATATAGTATATTAGTATGACGTGTAAATAGAATAGGAGAACAATTTTTATATTATAATATATTTTTGCACTGAATCATAAAAACATAAGAGTAATTACTCTATGCATGCAAATGAAGATAACCAATGTAGGCAGAGTATGGGAGCCATATATCTATATAATAATATTTATATATCTATATGGGCTATGAACGTTCAATATAGTTTGCCGGTGTAATAATATTGTGTGTTTTTATTTTCGTATACTCTATATATATATATATATCATGCGTGTACGCACATTATTATATCGTATTAAAATGCATCGGATACTCATATATATATATATGGTTTTACCGTAAAGTATCGCAGATTTTCCAAATCAAAAATGAATCATAACTTGATAATAATTTAAAATCGTAATAAAAAAAAAAAATATGCCAGGGACATTGCAGGTAAACAACGTGTGTATCGTGTCACATTTAAATAAAATAAAAACATGCGTGTGTATATCATCTCGTATTCACCTCTACCTATATTCACTTCAAAATAATATGTATGGTTGTCGCTATCGGTTCGGCAGAAAAAAAATGCCATCATCAAAGGAATATAATTTTAAAACATGAGAAAATGTTTTTATTAAATAAACAACTGTTGACTTTAGCCGCTGCAGCGGTGCGGAAGTTTCTGTTATGTCGTATATACATTTATGCGTATGTGCATTGTGCATATATTATTGAGTTTAAGTCATATTGTAGATTCTACCACCTATAATATACTGCAGGGTCACGGCCGACGCATTATTTATTCAAAACAAATGTACGGGTATATAAGAAAAAACCCCGAACGAAAAGAAAAACAAGTTTCATTGTTTATTTTTCAATATATACGAGTTTATACAGTTGTTAGGTATGCGGGAAATGCATTTCGTCAATGAGAATATCGTATACAATAGTTTCTAGAGATTTAACAAAATATGCAATACATGCGATATTATACTATGATAATATTTGTTTTCTGCAAGTCCTATTATAATTTTCTTGGCAGCACTGACAAGAACAATAACAATTTACGATAGCATAACGCCAAGTCACCAATACATCCACAAAAATTATTATTATGAATGAAAAATCACGTTGCACCGAGTAGGAGGATATTATAATGAATCATATTGATATTATAGTGACACAATAGGAATTATGAAATATTTGTCAAGATGCACATATTATATCTTTTATATCATATATGTATATAATAATATGTTAAATGCAGTTATAATCGCCGTAGTGTACAGTATAAATATGTATAAAGGCGTAAGTTTGGCTGCGATGTTTTATTTAAAAGTTAGTTACCACCAATAAAGTGTGAGTGTGTGAAGTTTAATGCGAAGTTTAAAATCAAAATTTGATACGGTAAAATTATAGCTGTGCTATTTCTCTAATTATTATATACGATAACTTATAGTAATTTTTGGTCCTCGACATAAAAGAAATTTAATCTGTTGTTTTCGTGTTCCTTAAAAATCCGAGACGATAGCCAATAATTATAATATGAATATTATACAGTAGTCGAATTATTGAATCTCACATATGTATAGTATTTCAGTAAATAGTCAGGTAATCTTAAACAAGAGGCGGGCATAACGTATAGAAAACGAACACCATGTAATAGACACCCTTAGCTGTATATACATAATAATAAAGTGTTATGCGTACACCGAGGTCCGACCAATTAAATTAATCGAAATAACCACTCTAACCTTCTATAATATCAAAAATTAAAGTGGAAACGAAAATGGTCTTACCTTTGACCGCGGTGAAGGTATGGACGACGGCGATTGTTGCGGAAAACCTTTCCTCTGTCTGACCTGTGGCGACACTCTGCCCTCGGATGCTTGTGCGGCGAACGACTGCAAAAATGAGTTCTCCGCTGGCGGTGTCTCGGAAGACTGCCTCGTGGAGTGCTGAAAACAAGCGAACGCGTGAACATTTTATTATAATATATCATTTCGACGGGTTACGATCCTAAAAAACGGGATTTCCAAATGTCGACATTTTTTATGCTCGGAAAACAACGCGGCTCTGTGATATAGTAATTGTTGTGACAGTCTTAATACGTTTATCATAATCGTGTTGTAGATAAATAATAAATTGGCTTTGAAATGCAAAAATTATTCTAAAATACATCTCCGAGAATTTGAATGTAAAAATCGCGATTGGTATAAATGGGTAATATCGATAGTTAAGATTCTAATACATAATATACAGTTATATATATATATATATATACACTTACGTCATTGGCGGTAGTGGAATCGGACGGTTGCGTGAGACCGCTGACCCTGAGCACTTCGGCAGTCTTCAGGAACGAGCTCAGGTTCCTTTGGTGGACGTTTACTTCGCCGTGGTAGATGAACTCAACCAGCGCCTGCAAGTCGTCGAACACGACGTCTTGCAATACGATCACGGGGTGTTTGCACGGCGTACTCTGCGCAATAAAAGGATAAACGTAAATCATCGACTGCAGTCGTACAGCGCGGACGGTATAGGTAAGCTATAGCTAAGGGTCACTAAATGACGGCACACGGACAAACTTTATCTAGCCAGCCAACGAGAAATTTATTTTTTGAAGGTGAATCAAATGGGATTTTCATTATATTTAATTTAATATTTTGATTTTACCTATACTTTCTTTGGATTAACGTGTACAAAAAACCTACACATTTTGATGGCTCTCTAAAACTTCCCGATTTCCTAACGAGACCCTTTAAAAATATTGATCGGTGATCCCTGCTGCTGCAGGTGTGGATATTATACTCACTTTCAACAGTTCCCGAAAATATGGGCTGCACGCGGACAGCACCACCCGGTGGGCCTTCAGGCTCTTGCCGTCGCATGCCAAGGTCACGTCGATGAAGTCTTCGTCGTCCCTCAAGTTCTCGAACGCTGTAGTGATGCTGTTCTGGTAGTTATTCCAGCGCAGACAAAAATGCTGCAGGTCGCCCATCACGCGGTGGGCTTCGGTCGACACTGTCCCGCCTATTTTCATGTTCAAAACAAACGCAAAAAACGATACGGTGTTAGACAGCACTTTAGAATACACATGTCATCATATCATATCAAGTGCGCGGCAGTTTTCATCGTAACTGCATATAGTTATGCGAAAACGTATTAATAAAACATAAATTATGTAATATAATATATGAATATGGTATAATATACGCGTTTTACAAATACAACTATGAACCATCCAAAGTATATTATATTATATGCACAGAAGTGACGATTAATAACGGTTATGTTATTATGGACGGACGGGAAAATGGGAAAACTGAAAAACAAAAACCTAGCCAACGCATAACAACCGTTTTTAATAATTAATCGCTGCCGCACGTTATATGCGTTTATAATGATATATGTATTTACGTAATCTACTATATTATAATGTACCGGTAACGGCGATATAAAAATCGACATGATTTCCGTCGAAAATTGGTCGTCGGCTACAGCTATACGTGATCCGAGTATTGAAACACGGTAAAATATTATTATGCTTTCGGTAATACTTTTCGGTGTGCGCCAAGAGAACTACAAGTCTACAACGTCGTACTGCCGCGGTGTAAATATTTTCCCGCGTATTTTCCTACTCGCCGGTCGGGACGGCTGCCCCACGAGGACACACGCGCGACGAGGGCGAAATGCGGTGATAACAGTAACAACAACAACAACAACAACAACAACAAGCCCGTCGACGGTAACATCGGATGAACAACACACGCGCGTTTCCGAAAGAAATACGCTGAACACGCGTGCCGGCAGAATGGCGCGTCGGGCGTGGGGACGGCTTGCGGGTCGTAGGAGGGGGGGGGGTCATCTCTGAGACGGCCGTCACCGTCTCGAGCGCGTGGAGGAGCGTTGGCGGTCACGAGGCCGTCCTTAGATGAGGGGGGAGGGGTTCACCCTATTTTCGCGCGCGTTTCGTCCGTCGCCTACCGTATATACGCACGCCGCACTACGAACAGGTGGGCAGGCGGCGACATCGTGTGGTCCGCGAGAGTGGACGAGCGGGCGGGCGCGCGAGCGAACGCGTGTGAGTGTGTACACGTTGCGTGTACGGGTGGGGCGGCGGTGGCGGTGGCACAGGACAGGGGCGCCCATTCATACAACCGGCGGCCGATGTTCGGCCACACACACGCGGCGTGTACACGCGTGCCACCGCCGACGCCGACTCCGCGCGCCGCGCTTTTGCCCGACACACGCCACGTCCGACGACCACTACACGACCACGACTGCGAAGACGGCGACGAAATTCGCGACGGTAAGCGTCAAGTGCGCCGATAAACACGCGACTTTTGCCGCCACTCATCACACATATCGATAATAATATGTCTTCGTGACTATATTGTAGCGCAACAACGTGTCTACTTCAATACTACGCTACTAGTACAACGACTATGATTGTAACTTGTTTACGCTATATTACTTCGCTCATTATCTTATTTGATTAATCAATTTTATCATTTGTTAAATTTCCGATTTCTATTATGAGGTAAACAATTGTTTCGATATAATATATATGATAAATAATATTCGACGTATTACAGCAGTATTGTGTTTTCGTTTTACCGAGATGACTTACCTATATTATTATCCGGTGGTCGAATGAGATCTCGTCATCGGTGACCGGTACACGGCCGCCGCAGGCATGCAGAGAATATACGACATGAGTGCGATTTGTATGGATATTTTATTTTAAGTATATTTTTGTATTTCAATGATACACTATTGACTTGCGGCGAGGGAAAGAAAAACGAATCTGTCCGATAATTAAGTTAATTATTTTTTTCTATCAACGGTAATTAATTAACTAATTAATTAATTAATTAATATATATAAATTAGTATGTATGTATTAATTACGCGTGCGTGTAACTTCGTGATTGTCGCGTGTAATTTTTTTTTTTCTTTTGTATAAGTGTAAAATAATAATAATAATAATAATAATAATAATAATAATATAACAATAATAATAATTGTCGTCAGTGATAATTATGATGGTGATCGTCGATGTCGCGAGTAGTGTGTAATATATGGTAGTGCGTGCGAATCGCGTGCGTGCCCGCGGCGGTTGCGACGGAGATGATGCGGTTGACGAGAGCCCGCGCGGCGGAACTATAGACAACTCAAAAACATGACTAGCAATAAACTACTAGGGGGTAAAAACCGAGAAAGTAAAATTGCATATTCGTACAGTTTAATGAGAGAGAGTGGGTCCCCCCACCCACCCGGCTTACCCGGCCCGGTCCGCCCACCCGCCCCTCCGCCGCGGCACGGCACTCCGCGCGCCGCGGCGGGCGTTTGTAACCGGAATTCGCACCGCGCTCGCCCTCCGCACCACCCATCCAAGGGCTCGGACGCGGGGGAGTAGGCGGTAACCCCTTGATAAGGGAGCAGAGCGCGCCGACGACGGAACGACGACGGAGTGGGAGTGCGGCGCGCGCTAGAGAAAGAGAGTGTAGCGGAGGGCGTGGGGGGATAAAAGCAAAAGAGAAAAAAATCATTAAATTCGTCCGCGCGCCCTATACGCGAAAGCGGCCGCCCCCCGTGCCACCGCCGCCACCACCCCGCTTAGGCCGCCGCGCATGTGCCGCCGCTAAAAAATTTAATTCGTTTTAACACACTACTATAAATAGTGAACATTGTTATTCAACTTTCATTCCGTTTTGGTCCCCACTCGCACAGGATCCCCGGGAAGCCCTCCGCCCGCCCCACCCCCACCCCCACCCCCACCCCCACCCCCACCACCACTCACACCACCCACCTAGTCACAGCTCTCGTTCATCCGCGCACCTTACTACCCCCGGGGTATCGAGCACTTCGGCGTTTTTCGTCCCCTTCGCACACGCACCGCGCGCGTATATATATATACGCCACCGCTCGTTTTCGCCCGCGCGCGTATATAATTTATATGAACGCGCGCGCGTGTGTGTGTGTGTGAGAGTGTTTGTACTGTGTACGCAGGCGGTGGAGGAATACGGTTCGTTCCCGTCCGCCGGGCCTACATATATACGCCACTGCCACCGCTTCCTTCTTCGTCGTCGTCGCCACCGCGCTCGCACTGCCGTATCACCCCGCTTCCTACACGAGACCAATGACAGAGCGGTGGCGGCGGTGTCGTTCTCTCATTTTACTAGGCAAATGTAATTTATGAGCGCCGAATCAATACCGAACGCGGGTCGGAAGCTGAGGGCCCACGCGCGCCGTGATCAGAGCGAGTGGTAACGGCGGCGGAAGAGAAAAGAGTCGGCGGTGGCAGTGGTGGCAGATGAGGCAGAGCGGAGTGGGAGGCTGTAAAAAAATGTAAACCTACCCAGATTTTCTCTAGAAAAACCGCCACCACCGACTCCGGATCGGCAGCGCTCCGGCCTATATATATATATATATATGCAGCGCGAGCGGCCCAGGCCTCATCGTCATCGTCGTCGTTGTCGTCGTCGGCGTGGCAGGTATATATATATATATATATATATAGTTGTGCAGGCGGTGTAGCGGTGGCGCGGCGGGTAGAAAGCCTTTTATGCTGCCGTTTTTCTCTCTTCTCCCGCGACGTGGCGGACGCTTAAAATATTATTCCGTAAATCCTTGATCGGTAACCGCCGCCCGTGCGATGATTTATCGCCACGTCTCGTATTGTTATAAAACACATATATTCACGAGTATATATTATAAAGGTCTCAGGTACGTATATACGCCCGTGCGCGCATGTATATTGGCGTTACGCCACAGCGCCGCTGCAGCGACGATTCGCAATTCGTATATAAAACACAATAAGCACATAAAATTTGTACCGTATTCTGTTCCCCTTACCTAAACTACCTAATCTACCAAACCTATTCACGGCAAGTGCATTGCCACAGATATATCATAATATATTTATTATGATACTTAAGCCACAACGGTAAATTAGTAAATAACGCGAAAGCGAAAACATGCTACAACACGGCGTAATGCCTTTAAGTGGTCAAACTTTTTTATATTAAATAAATTGTAGTCGACTGACTTGGCGCGAGTAAATCATGCACAACGTCGAGTTGTCACGGCTAATTCTGCACGTGGTCTGCAGAAACTTGCAGACGTTTCATTGGCTGATTAAAGAGCGATTTAATAACGTCGCACGAACCATTTGGCGTTTAAATTTTGCAAATTTTAATGACCCGTTAAAAACGGTCAACATAAAACGGTGGCTGACGGAGATACAGGCGGCGGTGGCGACGACGACGATGGCAGAGGATATCCCCGCGGCACGGCGCCGCTCCAACACCTGACCCTGTCAGCGAGGATGAAAGTAAAAACTTACCGCAAACGTTACACTCAGTGCGCATACATAAATATACTTTGAAATATATGTATATATACACACAACACACATATGACTTGAAAGCTTTTTTTGTGAAAAAAGTTATTTTACGTTGTTCTTATATATAAACATCCGGAAGACGATTGTTGTTAATTTACACAGCGTTTCTTACCTATATATTATATTAAAATATTGAATATTAATTATCATATAGTTATTATTTATTAATAATTTGTTATAACCATTGGGGATATAACTTTATATGTAAAATGTATTAATGTGCATAGGATCCGCCGTGCCGAGACTTTAAATAAAAATAATACGAAACAGACAAAATTGCCATATGACATTTCGGTCTAAAGAGCGGCGTGTCGCACTCGGCGATACTCTGTAGGTATACCGAAAAACGATTAGTGCGCGCGCCGCCTGGACCGTGTTGTTGTTGTTATTAATATAATTTTTTTAAGTGACATTAATCTAAACAGCAAAAATTAATATTAGATTGAAATAATTCGATACCCAAGTCTTAGTACCCCGTAGTTGTTGGTATTTATTTAATTACGAATAAACTGTATAGCAATACTTAATACCATAGGTACTTACGTCTAAATATGCTTTCGCGTTTTAAATTAAATTTCTTATTTTTTATTAAAAACCAAAACTAAATTTAAGAGAATTCGTCAAAAATAACACAACGACGTAATAAATATTCAAAATCAGTTCTTCCGGTTTTTACGTTACAATAAATTGTAAAGGAGGGTGTGGAAAATCAATAATTAGAGAAAAACGTTCGGCGTTGTTTGACTCGTACTAAAACGCAGATAAATACATTTTCATTTTTGTTCTTTATTGTATCAAAACTTAATATTATTACACAGTAACATATTCTTGACTATTTCTAATTAGGTATATTATTATTACCTATGCTATTAAATAAAAATATATATTTATAATCAACAATTAATCTTAGAAGATTTTTTAAATAATATTTATAAAAAATTTAACACTTATCTTAATTTTTCTACGAGTCTGATATTTTTCATTTGCGTAAATAGTAAATAATTCCAATTTAGTATTTGTAATGAAACCGTGATGACACCTTAAAATTATTATACTATGGGGCTATCTTACTACAATACCTAAGTAATATCAATTTTAAAATAAAAATATTTCTTGATAAGAATGTAGAAGAATGCAGTGTTAGTTTTGAAGATTTATTTAAACCTTATTTTGCATTTAACACGAAAAGAAAATTTTGAAAACTTGAACTTTTAAAACACACCTAAAAGAATATTAAAAAAACAATTAAAAGTTTTTCTTCCATAATAGGTAATAAGCTAAAGAAATCCCGTTAGAAAAAAAATACTATTAAATAAAGAATTTTCATATGTTTTGTAACATTAATATTGATAATTGTAGATTAATTACAACTATTTTATTCATAGGTACCTACTGCCTACCGGCTACCCTTATTACAAAGTTGGGAAATGCATAATATATAAGAGTTTAGATTTTTTTGTTTAAAAACACTACTACGCGGCCAGGCTGACATAAAACATAGGTATGTATATCGTATCATTTGTAACGTCGTTTTACACAGTAATTCGGGTTTTCGAAAAATTTGGTTAAGAAAAAACTGACGGAATCTGTTTCCAGAAGTATAAAAGAAGCGAGCGCGGTGGGTCTCCGCGAGATTTTCGACGCGACTTTTGACCTGTCCGAAAATATTGCGTACGAGCGGGCGACGGTCGAGGTGGCTTGTTTATCCGAGGAGAAAAAAAATAATAAAATGCCATCAGCCTAAGCTACGAACACGCAAAAATCGCGAGAGGGTATTTTTTCGTATAAACACGGAAGAGCATAGATCACGTAATTTTATTCCTTCGCGTATTTTTGTTGTTTTTTTTACGTTCATCCTTCCAGCCTTGACGTGATCGGTTCTGTACAGCGTGGCACAATACATAGTTTAATTCAGTAATATTATAATATGCCAACTTCACTTCACACACGCACCCGCGTATATGTTTAATCAACTAACCTAAAATGCATAGTGTAACAACGTTTTAATATAATAATAATATAATGTAGGTACCTTCTATAGTATACACCACAGCGGCATCACTTGTGCGAATAACGTGTGGTGGCGGTTAGTCTTAAACATTTGTTATGTTAAAAGTTTTACACCGCCGATTGCGTATATTATAATAATAATAAACATAAACACACAAATTAGATTGTCCATATGACGGTGAGTTAAAACTGGAAATTCACAAGTTTAGAGAGTTGTAAAAAAATAATGTAAAAAAAAAAAAAATTTAAAAAACAGGTCAGCACTGATTTTTATTAGCAGCACCTCTATGTATATACGATCTATTCGCGTTTAAATAGCATTCACTAGGAAGAATGGCGAACAACACGACTATCATATTATATTATATATAGGTAGTAGATACTCGTACTCGCTCTAAACAGATATAGACGAACATAAAATATTATTATTATAATATTATTCTCGACATGTGCCGCCCGATTGGCGTTACAATTTCCATACCAGTCTCGCTCGTGTTTATACGGATTTAAAATCTATTATTATTAGGTATTATGATTTTTTTTTATATATATTTATTTACGGATACGAATCATGAAACCTCATACTTAATTCGAAAAACATAAACGTATAAAATATTCGGTGACGGCTGTACCAAAAATCATGTATCGAAACGTTTCCGTTGTTCGGACGTATAAAGTAGGTATATTAAATATTTTAATTTATCTACAGGGGCATAGTACTATGGACGACGGTTTTTTTTCGTTGTCGTTGTCCACCAATGAAATATTTTCAACGTCATCGTACACGAAACCAGAGGAGACGTTTTGTTGTTAAACGATTCCGCGCGTGACGTAGCAAACGACACGCACAATAACAAAGACAACATTATACAATAACAATTAATGACATAATATACTATGTAATAATAATTAAGTACTTATTTTAATTATCGCCGTACACACCACACATCAATCGCTCGTTGTCGGTTTATTTCCGTGAAATTAGATATAGGGGGGGGGGGATTATAACTTTTGAGATAAATGTAAAAAAATAATAATAAACTAAAAAATAAGTATTAATGGAGAAATAACAAGAACGCCGGGGAAGTGTTCGGGAAAGCGGAAAGGCGTCTGCAACCGACGGATATCGCGGTACAACAGGTCAAGATTTGTTTGCGTATGCCGTGAAAACACCCCCGCGGGCGTCTTTAAGGTGTCCGGTACTAAAAAAAAAGCAAAAATAAAGGGTAAAATGCCCCAGGGAAAATTACTGTTCCGTTTACACCAACTATCGTGTCGCTTAAATACGCATCAAATATAACATAATACATCACATCGTGTACTCGGCAATCACCGCCGTTTTTTATGACATACGCTATACCGTATATACCTCTCATACACGATACGCACTTATACGTATCTCTGTCGAATCCATGGATTCTATTTTCTATACTATCTTATACATTTATACATAAACACAAGCGTACTACGATCAAAAATTGTAAAATATTATGATGAAATATTTTTCGTGGTTTTTTTTTTTTTTTTTTGTACACATTTGTTATTTGATTTTGTGCTTGAGAATTGGATAATTTCTACCATGATAATTGTTAATACATACGCTCCGAATAAAGGAAATATTAAGCACATAATTTGGTGTTATATTAGGTATCATCATAAAAATCGAGTTAATTACTTTTTTTTATAATTGTGTTTACAATTGCTATACTAATTAGTAAATACTTAATTTGTGTAAATTAAGAACGTTTATGATAATGTTATAATTACCACATGAAATAAAATTATACGAAAAACATTTTTGAATGTTGTAATATGCATATATTAATTCATAAATACCAAAGCTATGCACTAGGTTAAGAAAACATTTGCTTGTTGTACAAAATTTAGTATTAAGTCTTAATCAGTAAGTTTTAGTAGATGTAAGCAACATAGAACTAGGTTAAACTGTAATATATAAGAGATAAGATTGTATAAGAAAAAACGCTCTTCAGCAGTGATCACTGCTGGACAAATTATAATAAATAGTGTTCTATATTAATTGTGTTAATTTATAAGTGTACATCGGAAGCAATCGGCGTATACGACAAAGTGACGCCCAATTAGTGGTTTGTAAACTTACGATTGTGTGTTATAGGTACATGATCATTTTTTGTTTTGGATTCAACATTTGTGTGGGTGTGACACTGATTTTGGAGTTGAAGGCCGAATAATGAGTATCTATGTGTGTGTTTTGGTACCTCAACCTTAACACGGTATTTTGTGTGTGTTTATTTGGCACAATTTTCGATTTTTTTTATTGTACAAGTACAATTTTCGTGAGTACGATTTTGTTATTTTTGCATGTGAGCGTGAAGATGATATTTTGGCGTGTACGTGTATATCGTATGTGTGTGACATAGATACATGACATTTTGAATTTACTTTTACGTGTGTGTAAA
Source organism: Pentalonia nigronervosa (assembly GCA_014851325.1). NCBI lineage: Eukaryota > Metazoa > Arthropoda > Insecta > Hemiptera > Aphididae > Pentalonia > Pentalonia nigronervosa. The sequence goes on along the minus strand of JACXSJ010000849.1, from coordinate 92,428 downwards.
CTAATACGATATTTTGGATTTCTATGAGTATATATGCTAGTATGATATTTTGACGTGTGGTTATATATACGTGATATTTTGACTTGACATGTCGCGCGTGTGGTGTGTAATGTGTACACGTTATATTTTGAGTTTACGTATGCGTTAGTGTTATATATTATACACGATATTTTGGATTTAGGTACATGTATGTATAATATGAATACGATATTTTTACTTGACATGTATGTGTAGGTACAAGATTTTATTTTAGGTTTAACATTTACATGTGGTGTGTAGTAGTATGAGAATATGATATTTAGACTTACAGTGTATGTGCAATCCATATTTTGGATTGATGTGGGCGTATATACAAGGCTTTTTTTACGTATACATTTTTGATTTCTGAGTGTAAACACGTGATTTTGAGTTTGTGTATGTGTGATGTGTGAACACTATATTTGGAGTAAACGTGTTCTTATACGACTTTAAAGTATTATTACATATTTTGAGAGTCGGTACGATACAATTTACAATTTACTATATAATTCTACATGTGTGCAGGTTAGGCTTAACATAAAGGTTTGTATTTAATATTTATTATTTTTTAATTTAATTTAATTTTTTATTCTAACAAGATTTTGTTTACATTTTTGAGTATTTATTTGTCTTTCATATTATAAAGAAAACAATAAAATTTGTATCATTTTGGATTTTAAATTTTATTACTAGGTATTATTCTATCGGCTAGTTTAATATATTTTTTTATATATTTACACATGCATTCAATATTTCTCCAATCTCTTTTGCTTATATAATAAAATAAAAAATTGTCTTTATTTTGTTTTATAATAAGTACCTTAGATATGAAAATTTATTTATAAATGATACGAATAACTTGTATTAGCAATTAGGACAATTATAAGTATGAACAGAAATCATCCTTCTACCTATGCAATTCCTACGTAAATTAACACTTAATAAAAAATAACACAATTATATCTTTAAACAAAAAAAAACCGTAATGATTCAAATTTTTCGATTTTTCATATGAGCGATATACTTATATCTAAATTAATAACTAATATTAATTGTTTATTTTACATTCTAAATATAACTATAAAATCAGCATTAAAAAAGTGTCGTACTTATTATTAAAAAAAAAATTATACTTTAAAATTATTGAAAAACAGTTTTGATTCTTAAATTACGAAGTCGTGAATTTAATGTAATGAAATTATAATAATTAGTGTTATTTTTAACCGTATTGAATCATTGCAATTAATTTTCATTAAAATTACTAAATCATAAATGCAGATCAACAAATTCATGTTATGATATTCTTTGTCTCTATACAGGATTATATTAATATAATTTACACATATTCTTCGTAAGCCACACTTTTATCAATTATTAATCTTGAAACACTAGAAAAATGTTGTTTATATTTAAATATATACTTTTTTTTATAAGCTCTTTGCTAGAAATATTAACTATCCTAATTTTTTTAAATTATAGGTCCATACTCCTGCTCGTAATACTAGGTTTAGTAATACATTTTAACTTAACACAGAAGTAACTAATTATGCAAACAATACTCCCAAAATAGAATTATGAAAACCATTAATGATCTAAAAATCGATTTATTCATTTCACAAAATTTTAACTCATTTAAAAAATTATTATAATTTTATACTTGTAAATTCATAGCTATAAGTCTACTTTATATTATTTGTTAAACATTGTATTTCATTGTTTTTCGTTATTTTTTGTTTTTCATAAACGATTGTTACAACTAATTTATGTAATAGGGCCCGTTTAAAAATAATAAATAAATAAATATTATGTTAGAGAAAAAAAATTACAATTACCTGGAATAGTTAACACTAAATTTAGAATTGTAAATTTCAATGGAACAATCTTATTATATCAATTTTTTACAAATATTATTCGAAAAATGTTCAGTTTTTTTTAAACAAATAAAAAAAGAATATGTGACATGTCTTATATTTATACCTATATTGAAAGTATAATATATTTCTTATCTTAAGTTCAATATTTTATTAACAATGTTTTTTTTTTTTGTCTAAGCGATCTATTAGCCTTTTATAAATGTATAAGTTAAATTTAGCTCATAAAAAAATTTGTACTTTTTTTTAACCTTGTAAATTATAATAATATGATTTAATGATTGTGACGAAATATTAGATCAAACAGTACATTAAGTAATTAGTATTATGCTGATATTTTGCCTACACCATCGTTCATAATCGATATACAAATTGTCCTACTTTTCAAGGGCCAATACGTTCCAGTGGCAACAATATTTTTGGTTGAGGATTACTATATTAATAGTCCACAATATATATGATATAATATAATATACTATATAAGAAGTTGGAAGATTAGTCATTCTGTCTGTTTCCATCCTCAGTTCAACAACCACTTCGTTAAGAGAAGAACAATAAACTAATGAACATCAATACATTATGTTTATTGATCACGCAACAATATCAAAAAAAAATGTTTTTCTTTTTTTGTATGCAAAACTCATATCATTTAAATTTATATTACACACTAATTACTGGAATAATAGTTTTAAAATATGATAATATTTTATGTTATATTGGGGTGTGTTGTGATATGTATGTCATAATTCATAAATACCAAAGCTATGAATTAGGTTAAGAAAGCATGCTTGTTGTATAAAATTTAGTATTAAGTCTTAGTCAGTAAGTTTTAGTAGATGTAAGCAACATAGAACTAGGTTAAACTGTAATATATAAGAGATAAGAATTTATAAGAAAAGACGCTCTTCAGCAGTGATCACTGCTAGACAAATTGTAATAAATAGTGTTCTATGTTAATTGTATTAATTTATAAGTGTACGTCGAAAGTGATCGGCGTATACGACACGTGTGTATAGGTTATTGTAATGTAATATTTTCTGGAATGTGCGTGCGTATTTTTAATACTAGAAGACACTTAAAATATATAAAAATTAAAATGTATTATAAAAACAATTTATTTTAAAAATGAGTATTATCTAAGGTAGTTGTGATATAAGATTAAAATAATCGCAAAAAATTAAAATAAAGGTAGAATTAATATTAAAACACTCATTACGGAGAAATGAAAAAATTATAAAGTTAAATGAATTTTTTAACAAATAATTATAATAAACTTATAATATTAATTCCTATAAATAAATATCGGTATGAATTGTAACGAAATTTAAATACCGACAATTAAAATGATAACAATTTAAAATTTAAAAATGAATAACTATACTTACCTATGTAACAATTATACATAAAATATCTCGTCTACAAGTCGTACATGTCTATTATTATTATTACTATTCACCGTGCAATATTATCAACGTTTAAATATTAATATAAATTAATTGATTCGCGCCAAAAAAACAATCCTACAATGACCCCTGGCTATGGTATTATGTCCTAAAGAATAATAATAATAATAATAATAATAATATGAATTAAAATCAATTATTTGTACACATAGGTTTGTATAACGTTGTGTAAAAAGGATTACCATCTGTCAATGTATAATATAGGTACAATGACTGCTATTATTATACAGAAAAACTAAATTAAAACGCAGATAATTTACACTAAAAAAAACAAATTTAACAAAAATTTTAATTTTTTCAAAAACAGGAAGAAAATCAAATTTTACCAAAGAGGATATCAGCACTTGGAACATTTTTTATTTACTATATTTAACCCACGCAAAACATATCAAATTTTTATTCAGCAAAATTAATTTTCCATTTTTTCAATATAATGGCTTAAATTTTATAGTGAATTGACTTATAAGTTATAATCAAATTTAAAGGTAAGAATATCAGCTATACATAATACAAAATAGATATTAAGCTTTAGTCTGATGTAGTTGATAAGCCGTATCTTTTTTTGGTAAGAAAAATCATTAAAATAGTGTTCAATTATTAAATTTCCAATAGAGTTAAGTAGGTTATTTTAAGTAGTTGGAAAAACTAAATAAATGTTATCACAATAACACTTAAATAATGTTATAATAACATTAGATAACCAAAAGGAACAACTAAAATAATATTAGTTTTAAATAAAATCCGGTGTTGTATTAACTCAAAGAGTAGAATTTAAATTTAGATTTTGGTGTGAACAATATGATAATGTTAAAACAACCATCTTGAGAATTCTGAGCGAAAATCGACGTATAAAAGTCTATGGTACTAGATAATATATCTACCTTCAAGTTTGGTTAATTCACTCTAATATTAAAATTAAAAACTAACAGCACAAGATTAGTTTAATTAAACTCAAATTTTCTATGTTACGTACTTGCGCCTTATTAAGAGAAAAAAACAAACATTGCGCTGATATCCTCTTAAATAATCTTAATTTTTATCTTCTTATTTTTGTGACCAAAAATATTATGCTATTATTTATTTACGGTCGTTCAAGAAGTTAAATATGGAAAAATAAATCAAACATTTGTAAGCAAAACATTGTAAAAGCGTAATGAAAAGATTAATAATATGACAAAATACATTTTTTTTTATTAAATAATTTGTATAAAATACTAAAAAAAGGGTTTTACTAATGATTATTATTATTATTTTTATTAATAGAACATAGCATACGAAATGCGCTTGTATAACTAACGTGTACTTATGCTCGAACCGTTTCAACATTGCATAAGAAATTGGTAAAATATGTTATTAACCTAATCGTAACAGATCAGAGTGTATTTAATAAATACGAAAGGTAAATCCACAAGCGTATTCGTTCGTATAAAAAAATGTCCCTGCAATATACAATGTAGTACAGGTAGTGCTGATGGCACAATATACATACCTGCTTCGTTATAATAACTTTGAGGCTTTAAACACGTGTCGTTCGGCAAAAAATTATAATTTATTTTTTTAACTCGTAGATTTTTTTTTTTTATTTATTGTGAAAAAAAATATACGTCAAACCTATATACTCCCATCGCGTTTATTATGATTCCAATCGTAATACATTACCTGTAGACAACTGCTTATAATAATACAATACCTTATAAATTTTCACTGTCCTGTTCAGATCGATTTATACAATATTATTACGCGTTGAATTTGTAGATACTTATACCATATTAAACATCGCGGGCTCGCGTACCCGCGTCTAATCAACTTTAGCGTCATCGGGATTCGCGGTCTGCTAATTATTATTATGAACACCGACACCACACAGCAACAAGTGATATATATATATATGTGTGTGTGTGTGTACTGAAATCGACAACAACGGTGACAAACCACCCACTACTCACGATCGATACATGTTAAAGTATAATAATCAGTATACTTTATTTGCAAAGATCCTCAGCGGCCAATCAGTGCCTGGGCCGCGTGATTTTTACAGGCTATATATAGCTTGGCATGATGAGAAATATATTCGTTACTGCGGGAGTTTGCCGTCATCGGATTCAGAACATCGTGGGTAGACTTGGTATAGGTGATAATATTGAGACGTAGCCATCGGCCCGACGTTTTAAACTTTACTATCTTTCTATACCTGAATCGGGCCAAGTTGACACAGTCCCGCCACTAATGGACTGCATTTTATGAGAACAAATTACACTGTCGACTGGCGGGGGAGAGGGAATGCTAGGAAATCAGCCGAGAATCGAATGATAAAAATACGCTGCACACGGTGTGGTATTCAAACCCACACTCGCTGCAATAAACTGAGACCACTGGTCTCATCAATTTAATTTGGATGCACTCCGATGTGGATCAATATGCACGCGTTGTATACGGTTGAGAAGTAAGTGATCGTGTCAAAGTTTCAGATTTCATACACAACTTTTGCAAATATACAAAATTTGCTTGATACCTACCATCGGGATATAGGCAGTTACGGTGGTGATGAAATGTACTTATTGTTTGTTGATACGAAATGTTTTAATTCTTTTCTGAGCGGATCAAACATCTCAAACATTTGTATGCATCACACAATAAATGATGTACATCGTTCATAATATTGTATTGATCGCAAATCAAGTACAAGTTGGTATTTTTGAAAGGTAATTTTCGATTTTTCCAATATAGTTGTGTAAAATGCCAAGAAAAATTACAAGGCACAACTAGTTTTTAATGAAAAAACATAGGTATTCATTTTCTAGTTAGACAATGATGTGATTATAATATGAATACAATACGATTACGATAATAAGAATTAAAAATATTATATGGTAATATGGTTACATATAATCCATTAGGTACGCATAGAAATGTAAAGTAGATTATAATATATAATTTTTGACTATATTATTCTATACACAAAACAATATAATGCAGTCAGCTTGCTATTGAGAAAATGTGACTAATACGATGTGAAAACGCTGACTTCGAAAAACTGAAGAGCCGTCGACACTTATATTATATGCATTATAATATAGTATATACACATGCTTATGATAATTATTATCAGAAAATCGAATTTTCAACGACCCCTTGTCGTTTGAAGTATATACGTATACGAGAGTCGTAGTTTTAGGGTGCGGAATTCGGTATTTTAATAATTTTAAAATAATAAGGCGAGACTGTTCTCCGAATATAATACCTCGACAAAATCCACTTATTATAATATGGCTGTTATATTAAAATTTGTAATATTATATTGTTGTCGAAATTTGTTGAGATTGTTCGGTCGATACAATAATTGACGATCTACAATAAATACGCATCATTTTTCAAAGAGTTGAGATCGAAACGACTGTAATGGTTAAACGTGTACAATGTGTACATTTTATTGAAAAATTATATCATATTATATATAGCCATATAGGTACATAGATATACCATATATCGAAAATGCCCGGGCGAACAAGTCGTGAACTCGATAAAAAAGCCATAATAGACTTCGCACTAATAGTAATATATACCAATATATAAACATCACGAAAGGTTTGACGTTGATGTTTTTTGCGCACACAATACTCTCTTGCAGTCTTGCAGAAATTATATATATATAACACACTACAGCTGGTGTAAATAGAACAATATTATCACGGAGTATATATATGATATTATATATATGTATATATATACACACAGACCGATGATGATTTAAAATTCCTACCGAGAGACGTTCGCGCCGCCTTTTACAGTAGCGGGGTAGTTTAATTTCGTCGGTTGTTTTTAAGGAACTCCCCCGGGAAAAGGCTGTTACTATATATGTATATTCATTACTATATATAAATATATATACGCATAAAGGAGTATCGCCATTTTCCGGATGAACCCCAAGTCCCCGCCGGACTGACAAAATCGTTAAGGACATATTATATGCAAACGACGCGTAACTCGATACGAGATATAAATCCTCTCATACCTATATATTATTATTAGTGGTGGTGTCGGAGGACGAGGACGAGAAACGGGTGGATTACGACGTATATACGCGTGATTTTACGGGTAATGCGTTTCGGTTTTACGCTCTGGGATGGCCGTTTTACAGAACGAGAGCAAACAACGCGCTATTATACGGTTGTGGCGAAATCGATGTGAACAAATAATATTCATTTCGCATCGAAATTATATTTTTTTCATTTATACTTTGGCATATTACACACACACACATATATATATATATAGAGAGAGAAAGAGAGAGAGGTATTTTAAAATTTAAAGCCAACAAGCGGTATTTTGTACAAAAGTACGACTTTATTTTGTTATTTTTATCTTTATTTTAAACGTTGGAATCGTTGATATTATGTGCAGTGTATTTTTTTTTTTTTTTTTGTAAAACTTTCATTGCTCTATATTACCCAACCCTCGATTTCAGTGACCCGTGTGATTTATACGGGGTTATATAGTTGGTAATATAAACCTTTGTATGGGAAATCGCTTTATAGGTATCACAATACACGGGTTTACAACAAAAATAAAAACACGACATTTTATAATATTATTCGGATATTTTGAGACATCATTAATTTATTTCAATTTCAAAATATTACAAGAAGTAATCGTTTATCAAATGGTGTTAACAATTTTTCGAGGATGGCATTAATGGCATTTTCAATACGTTGTAATAATTCCTACCTACATAAAAATAAATCTACTAACAATGAAAAAATACAAAGAAAAAAAAATATTAACTCCCAATGACCAAGATGCCGAGGGTTATCTTTTCATTTGAATAAGATTAAATACATCTATAAAATTATTTTTAACAACGATCCAAAGATTAAATTTAATTTTCAATTTATTTTTATCTCTTAGCTCACGAACTACTTAGAGTACCGTTATTTTGACTAGTCTAACTTGTTTTACTACTATTTTCGATGTAAATCAATAACATCAAAAATTTCAAAAATAAAAAAAAAAATACGTGACCAAAACTACCGCATACAAATATGACGTAGGTAGGATTATGTATATGTTATTTATGTTATCGTATATTTGCGATCGATATGACAATGAGCGTATATAATCGTTTCGAATCTCGATAAAAATATGCATTTAAGTAGGTAGGTATATGTGTATTCAGTAACAATTGTTTGATTGTATATTGAATAGCAAAATGTCATTATGGTATGTTTTATTTTAATGTATTAGAAAAAAATTCAATACTGTTCACTATTATAGTCAAAACAATAATTAGGTTTAAATGATTTCAAACATTTTTATAGAATTGCAGAGGTTTTAATTATTTTTTTTTTTTTTATCGATTGTACACAGGTTTAGCTTACACATTACCGACTGTGAGAATATATTTTGTAAATAACGCGCTAAGAAATCCTTATCGACATAATATAATGATTGTAATGCACTATAATAGCGATGGCGATGTCGTTTACACGGTATTCACAGAGATGTACACTAAAATTTCACGAGAAAAAAATTAAATAAGTGCACATTATACAAAAAATAAAACTAGTACGTAATAACAATATTGTATAGTTTAAGAATTTGTACAACTCGTGTTGAATTTTTGTCATAAAGAGGCTCACGTTTATACAGTGTATAATATAATAATAATATGGCCTACCTATATGGTGTCATAAATAGCGCCGGCTTCTTGCAGCACGTCGTCGGCGGGGCGAGAAAATCGTCACAATAATTTTTGTAAATACATTTGAAAATATCGCAACACACAGGTTGCCAAGTTCGAAAAAAAGATATCCGCGGGGCATTCGAGAAATAAAAGTCTCACGCGTCGGATCGGATATTTATAAGCGCACGTAAGATTGGCCCTTAACGCCACTATACACCTATCCGAGGGATTGTACTACGATAAAGAGAGAAAAAAAAGTCGGTTAAAAGCCCACAAGAAAAAAATGTACACGATTTTGTGGTTTATAGCTTACCCTGCAACGGTAGTGGATGAGGCCGAACTGGAAACTGGCAGGCCATGGCACGGGGGTACGCGACTGACGCCGTCGTGATGCTGGTCGGTCGGAGGTGCGCTTTACGGCAAACGACAGTCGGTCGGTTGGTCGATCGGTCGTACGGTGGTCGTCACCATGGGCTGCCGAAAATCGAGGGCCGCCGCAACCGCCGACGCACGACACCGCTGCTGCAGTTTTCGACAATTGTCCAACGGTTAAAAAATGTAATTTAAAAATTAAGAAAAGGAATACGAAAATTTCTAGGCGGACGTAAAGCGCACAGTGCGAGTATAATATATCGAAAACGGGACACCTTGCCGGGAGACGCACTGTGGACACTTGCAACAACGAAGGCTAGGTAAAATAAAATTTAATATAGATTTAAATTTTCATAAAATTTAGGATAATATTACTAACGACGGCGACGTACCTATATTACTATCTATGACTATTAATGGGTGCACACAATATATAGACACACACGCGACCGCGCGCGCACTGCACACAAACAACACGCACACACTCGCGCGCGTGTGCGAAGAGAGCTGACCGAAAAGAATAATAATAATAATATTTGCGAACTGGTTGTACTTGCGTTGCATCGAAACGCAAACTGTCATGTAGACGGTGTTTATTTTTTTTTCGTCGGTGCAACGAATCTTGAACCAGTTCCTCTCGCAGATCGCGCGCGCGCCACTCCTCCTCCCCAGACGGCCGGTCACACTCCCAATAATAATATAATATAATCGAAGTGCGCACACACGCCATTATACACTTATATTTATTTATATATACACTCACGGACGCAGACTCCTGAGCGCGAGAGGACCCGACTCGACCACGGTTGGGAGATTATTTTTTTCCTCTCTCTGACACTCTCTCGCTACATTATATACTATTGTTTCGTGCGTTCGGTTTTTTTCGCAAATTTCTCGTCGTTGCACCCCGTTGCCCGACATTTTTCGATACGCGTATTACACGTTGGCCGTACTATGTATGTCGGATCTCACCCTCCCTCTCCCATTGACGTTTTCTTCTTTATAATTTTTTTTTTTTTTAAATCTCAAATTCTTTTTGTATTCATCCAGTTACGGCGGCTCGTGTATGTATATACCTAAAATAGCAGCATATTATCGTTATTTACGTACAATTGCTTTCAAACTAAATTTATCAGACCAACCAATATTTTATATCTGTTAAAAGAAATGAGATGTACCTAATACAACACCTTTCACCTTTGTCGTTTTGGATGGTTTTATTTCTACGTAAATATTACTAAACGAAAATTAGTATGACTTGAATTATTGAATAAAATTAGTTTTTAAATTCCACAAATAATACAAGAAATAATAATATTTTTTATGTTGTTAGTTGTAAAAGAAATGTTGTCTTAAACCAGTGTTTCCCAACCACTTTATCACCGCGGACTGTACCGTAATGTATACATTTTTAAACTTAAACTGTACTTTTGATCCTTGGGCGTTAAAATTTTAATTAATATTAAATATTTAAATTATATAAGAAATTTATTATTATTATTACCTATTAACATTTTGCACAAGTGCGGTCGAGCACTATGATCGTGCGCTCCACTATAATAATGATAAAAAAAAAAGTCATGACTTATAAGTTATATTATAAACATTAAATATTATTATAAGCGACTGGTGAAAATATTAAATCTTGACAAATTTCGGGACTGTTATATTCGTTGAAAAACACAATACCGAAAAAGAAAATTGAGTAATATTGGTAATTTTAAATTATTCATAATAATGTAGAATAAACCGTATTAGATAAGAAACTGTATTGCTCAGAGCTGTTATTATGAAAAACGCAGCGGCACAGTGCACGACAGTCGACGTGTAAATAACACATTGTATACAATTATGTTTCGTGTCCAAACAAGTAGCCCCCAGTTTAAAGCCCGTATATTATTAAGAACAAAAAACCTTTGAATATAATTTAAATAAATTAATTTTTTTACAAAAAGATAAAAAGTTTTTCTGATTAAAATCAATAAGACTTGGGTTTAATTTATTTAAGTACATTTAAGTGGTCAATGATATGAATTTATTTTGTTTACGTTTTACTATTTATGATTTAAATGTATAACAAATGTATAACCAAATCATTGTACAATAATATTTTCTTGTTTTCTTTTTAGACCATCGCCGATCTATGTTAATTTTTTAATTTTAGAGCCACACTAATTATATTATTATTAAATTTATATAAATGTGCGATACTTCTTCACATATCAAGTAGCCTACCGTAATAAACACGTCATGTGCATTGTAAATAATATAAATTATGTTTCATTTTATATCCTACCATTAAATATATCAACCTAATACTTTTGAATTAAAATATTGTTTGCTGTAATAGTCAAATTACACATTTTGAGAAAATTTCTAATTTTGAACTCTATCAGTGGGGAATGCGCGATATCTCTTTGTTTTTCTTAAATACCAACCATTATTTTTGTCACTAGATATGAATAAGGTTTTCTAGGTTTTTCACGGTCCTAAACCTAAAATTTATCAATGTATAGCTATTTTAAATTTGAAAATAATTAATTGATTTTAACACACCCCTATTAAGTAATATATTATATATGGATTCGGTTAAATGTGAAATATTCCCCGCAATGCGTACTTCAATACCCCCTAGGGTCTTAGTCATCACGACAAACCGTATTTTAAGGTCATCAGACTGAGAAATATATAGAGGTATCAGACACTTAACCTTTAGGTCTTATAGGACAGCCGGACACACTGCATATAATTATTATGTATGTATTATTGTATATTGTTCACCGTTCCTCGTGGAGAAAAGCATTTTACACCTAACCCTTAACGCTGTGGTTAACCACTTGCTTTTATAACATTCGCAAATGTTTTCTTTGTGGTGCAACAGCAACTTAGAAATAAATTATCTAAGTGAAAAAAAAGGCGCCTGACCGACACGGACCATTCCGTCCGCGGCGACGAACTCTTTATAGAGGTAGGTATCCCTGAACCCCTTTTTTTACTCGTTCGCTCCTAATGAACATAAAAATTATAATATACATTACACGTATTTTAATATTATTATTACAATTACGTGATAATTTTCAAAGAAACCACTCCAAAGTGTGTAATGGACTGCGGGATTTTTAATTTAACTTCCGAATAATTTTCAATACTGAACTACTGTCTGCCAGAAAAAATATGTGAGTATAATGTTCGCGTAATATGATTGTCATTATATTATTATAATTAATCGTATGAATTACAATGAGCCCATACTATTTTATTAATTGTTTAATTGGTGTGATTTCTATTGTGATTTTTGAAAAAAATTCTATTATTTCTACACAATTAAATGTTATTTTTCATTTTTCACCGTCATCCAATCTCCATTATATTGACCGTTAGTTTAATGTTATGAATTATGATTAATATGTTTAAACTTTAATCTATATTGATTAGTTATTAGTTATTACTTATTACGAACGAGTGATAAAATCGAACACAATTTATTATTTACCCGAAAATAAACCATTAATACAACGTTATTATATATGATTTTACCGAATACAACATAATATCACAAACTATAGATTATGTAATAATAGAAATTGTTGAAATTGGTTTTTAAATTGTATGAAATTTAATGGTATAAAACGTGTTTGTTTATTTACGAAAACCACAAATAAATAACGCGAAAATACACGGCGCATAGTGATTTTGCAACCGTTCCATGTACAATCTAAATTGGGCTCAAATGACTGTCTGATATATTAACCAACGCATCGTCGACGATTTAAAAATATGGCAAAACGCTCTTAAGAATAAATTAAGGAAAATTCCACAAAAGCTCTATTACGGTCCTTATGTATAAATACTCGCACAGGAAATCGTCTCACGATTTATAGTTTTCTCGAAAAAACATAACTTTTAGCAAGCTTAACATTGTTCTCTTTATAACTGTTTTCGTTGAACAAATTTCCATCATATCATCTACATAATATTATGCATACATATATAGTATTCTATAATAATATACATATACAACACAAATTAATTGTTCAAATAATTTGTAACATCAACTTGTGGTTATGCATGCGGTCGAGCCCAGGAGTGTTGATAAAATGACGGTAAATACAACGTTGAACATTGTAACGATTTTATAATTGTCCCTTCGCATTACAATGACTGTAGTGAATTCAGTCGTAATTCGGATTTAATGTTTAATATAAGCAGTGTAAATTATTAAAAACTGCAATTTACTGATACGACAGTAAATGTTATTTTATATTGTTTTACTAATTTTTTCTGTTAGAAATATATTTATTATTTTTAAGAAATCGCCTACATTTCAAAAATATTTCAATGCGGAAGAATCAGTGAAATAAGAACTGTTGGTAATTATATTTTATCGAAGTACTTTTTCTTTAAAAGTACAACACTATAAATTCAAATTTTAAATATACCTAAATATTTTGTTATTAATTTTATTCTATGTTTTCGAACTTGAAATTAATATTATAACACCTTTATTATACACACGACTACATGTCTACGTAATTGTTGAAATTTATAAATAATACCAATATTAATTTCACGATGAAATTGAATTTTATGAAAATTAATTAATTTAAAAGACAATACACCATTAGTGCCAAGAAAAAATTGTATATAAAAAAACTCGTTTCTCTGTGAATAAATAAGAAAATAGAATGCAATGTACTTAATAAAACTTGTTAATCCGTATATACAAATGTTTAAATAGGTCTTATCGATATTTCATTTGTCAAACATAATTTGAACAAATGCCAAACAGTACTACAATTATCCGTATATAAAATTGAATTGTGTTAAGGAATGTTGTATATAATTTTTTAAAAAAATTGAAATATTATGGTCTAGAAATTTTCTAAACGAGTTTAATTTAAATTTATTTTTGAATTTATAAGATTTCGTTTTTAAATATTATTTTTAAGCATCATCTACAAATCTCCTCATGCAATCCGCACGTTATAGAACTTGTTTGTGAGAGGGAAAAAAAGTTGCTCGTGGAATCGATTGAAGATTTAGTTAAAACGTTGTAAGTGTAACATTGTATGTATAATTAATAGCGTATTAAACTACATACAACATATTACTTAGGCAACAAAAATAAAAGTAATAAGTACCAAAGAGAGAAGACCAAGAGTAAATTCAAAATGTGTTTTACTGGTTCCGTTTAACAAGTAGCGAGCGGCTGTAGATAATTAGAAGAAAATAATCCATACCAATAAATAATAATCAAAGGAATGCGCGCACAATCGCGAAATATTATTTTAATATTACTACAGGTATTTGTTAAAACGCGGGTATGTAAATAATTTAATTTTTTATCGAGCAAAGGTATGGGTATACGTTGTCCTATTTTTAGAATACGCGTACATTGGACAGAATACATTCCTTGAATAACGGCGCATATTATTTAAATTGAAAACGTATCAAAACAATATAAAATATATAATGAAGCGGTCATCAGCGGAGAAGTGAAACGTTTATAATAAGCATAACAATCTATATACGTGTACAAAAACTGTTCGATTTCCGATGGACTCGCAGGCATATTATAATATATTGTATATTAATACATTATATTCATGCTCGTTTATTATCGTGTATTGTGTGCATTTCGGTTTTCTGGAAAATTACTCGCTGCGGAATGATTCCAGATAAAGTTTTTCGGACGGCGGCGAGTGTTACCGGAAATGGTCGTGTGTCGAGATAGTATCTAAATAATAAAATTATAAAGTGAGCGTTGGCTCACATGGATTTGCGGAGCACAGGGCGAACGAAACTTATACTACACGGGAGGGGGGAGTCCCCGACTCCAATTGATACCGGTCGGAATCGCTTTAAGCATAGTTTATCAGAGGTTAGATAATCATTGTAAAATATGATTTCTGTAAAATAAAAATTAATAATTATTTAGAAACTGTTCGTATATGCAACTATATATACACGGTGGTATATATATGTGTCGACAAAATAATAATACACTTAATGGACGCCTAGTTTCTTAAACATTAAAAGCAGTGTTCGGCCAAATAAATAGCAACTGAATTGAATGAACTTTAAAAACGGTCGAAAAAATTGTATTTGATTCACGCATATGTATGAAAAAAAATCTTAACGGTAGGGGCACAAATTGTATAACAATAACAATAGTTGCCGTACACAACGCATCGTAATTTTTGGGAATGATTTTTAGTTTCCCTTCTAGATTGTTATTATGTTCATAGTTTATCAGATGATTTGATGTATGAATTTACAAAAGGCTTAAAGGGTTATAAAAGTTAAAAAGTATCGAAAACACAGGCTCGCTGCACATCATTTGTATCTAATACAGTTAAAACTACATAATAAACCTTCGCTTTTAAATTTAATAAAATATAAATAAAACAAACCAACGAACTCGGTTACAACAACACCTACACGAATACGGCTAAAACCGAAAGAGAAATTATTCATTTCCTATAAGCGTTTGCAAAATGTCCATATACATAATAAGGATTTGGCGCTGAATGCGTATAAATGAATATAATAATATATAGTGCTTTATAACGGTTGTAGTCGGCTGTTTTTCGCGATGAGTTCAAGACCGAAGTTGATTCGGGGGTATTTATTTTAGGTTTTCGTCGTCGAAAATCCCGGATTAAAAACCGAGGTGTAGGTGCGTGTAGCCCGTCCGCGATCTGTAGCTAAACAATTAACATATACACACCCGAACGTGCGGACCTGAGTGCATACTCATTACTTATCTTAGTACAATAAAATAGAAATGCATGGTGCGAGGCGCGTTATTCGTCAACTATACATATTTACGTATTTTAGGTGCGACGCGAGATGAAAAGTCGACGACGGCTGCGGCGAGCACGGCCGCTCCTCCTTCCGATACACCGCGGGAATTATTATAGGTATATTTTTGAGAGAATTGCCGAAAGCGCGCGCAGGGATGGAAATCAAACCGGAGGAGAGCCTATGTATATTATATATATTATACACACCGCCACCGCGCCACTGTGCTATATATATATATATATATTATTACACCGTATACCGTCGTTCGTCCATCTCTACCGTCACCTCCACCGCCGCACCGTCACCTCCACCGCCGCCCCAGCCTGGGCCGCCACCCTTTTACGCAGCATTAAAAGTTTCATGCAGAGCGAATATCGTCGGCTGTGTTGCCATAGGGATAATCGCATTAAAATCTAAAATGGTCTCCCGTTACACCTTGTTCGTTATTAAAATCCTCCGTATACATTCAAAAATTATTTCGCGGTTTATACAAACGGCGGCGGCGGCGGCCCGCGCGCACTTGCAGCACTAGCTGTTACACACCGGAGTAATGTGCGGCCATTTTTGTTTGGTTTTGTATATTATTATGTTATGTGCGTCAGTGTATGAGTGTGCGTGCGTTTTTTGAAAGGCTTTTGCGGTGGTTTTCTGAAAGGTTGCCAATAACGATTAGTCCTTTGCAATTGTAAGTGTGTGTGAGAAAACGAATTCGTTAATTAAAAACGAGTGCTTGAAAATCACCATGTTTTCCATCACGATTCAAATATAATAACATACAACTCTTAATCATCGATTTTTGTTAGGTAGTACCTATATATACATAATATAATACATCTTACCCGAATTAACTTGAAATTAGTGTATTATTTTAAGCAAAACAATAGCGATGATGATTATAATGATATTAATAATAACAATAATTAAATCCATAATTAAGCTCGAAACACTCGATCTGCCAAACAGTTAAAATTCGGGGCTCTCATATTTTTATCATAAATTATAATAATGTATAACGTTTTCGTCCAACAAATCACATACTCGTTGTTCACCTAAGGTTATAATATATTAACTCCCGTCAGCACTTCGTGTTCGTCAGCCAGAGATTAAAAACAAAACATATTTTTTTACAATAATATAGAAATATATTTATAATAATATACCTAAGTAGGTGTGTTTAAAAATTTATAAATACCTGTTTAATATACCTAGTTTTGTGTATAAAAACGTTTTGATGTAGTCGGAATTATTTATATGGGTTTTGTACACGACCGCGTGGAATAGAAGCGACATCTTTCTCTTTTCCAAATGTATAACGATCAATATTATTACCATACCAATCCTTCACTTTTATAATAGGTCATATATACATATTACACACGCATTTATATACGATGACTCGGGATTTTCATACATACATACATACATACATACATATAAACGAGAGACCAACCGACGACCCTCCTCTTGTTATAATGTCACCGACATATTGTATGACTATATGTAGTATATATACGAGCCCGAGGGGATATAAGGGTTAAAACCCCCTCCGTGCGCGTTGTCTCGAGCAGTATTAAATTTTGACTAATATAATATATATATATATATATAAATCTGCTTACGAAGAACGACACGTGAAAACTGTAATCAACGTTTTTGAAAAATGAGACTCGACGTGTATATGATATCGGTAAAGGTTATTATAATAACATATTATGCATACGCAGATCGTATTCACATCATATTTTATTAGAATTTTTGCACTATTCGATCGTGAAATAATTATTTTCTTCCGTTTTACGATAATGTGTATATTGTACTTTATTATACTTATGTCTTATATTATATTGTACGCAATGTCATACGTATACTGATGTATACGAATTCAAATAAAATAATTCGCATGTAGAACACAGCCAGAATTTGTTGGGTGTAAATGTTTATTTCTTTTGAAAGACTTACAAGACTATATGCGAATGGGAAAAAAAAACGTTAAAAACGAATTATTGGTCGGTTTGGCTTGGCATTTTGAGGAAAGGTCAAAACACCCGGAAATCAGGATCCCTCGACGACAATGTCACAAAATATTACTGCGTACCTAACGTCTTTAGGTTAAAAAAATATTACCGTAATCGTTCAGAAAAGAAAAAAACATTTTTAATTTGGATCGTACAAAAAAATAATATTACAACGCAATAATACACGCAACGGCGCCGTGGTCGTATTATGAATATTTTTTAAAACTAAATCGGTTGGTACGAGTGGCTGGCAGAACGAAGGGATGTGTGCCGGATCGAAACTTTAAATTCGCAGTTTAACTCAAGGGATTTGTAACATTGCATTGAGGGAGGAGTTCAATTTATCCTTCTAATTCTGATTAGTCATGCGGGAAATAAAATCAATACTGGCAATAAAAAACCGCCGGAGAGGATGTAAATGAATGCCGCATGCCCGCGATGTTTGCCCAAATATTACCGACATCCTTTCCCCGGCATATATATTATACAATATACATTTGCCGTCCCTCTGTGCGTACGCGCATTTCGAACGGGGAAAAAAATATTTACGATTAAAAAGCACAGGTCCGCGTGTAAACAGCGACACAACTCGTAAAGGGAAAAATTCACACACACACACACCGAGTATGTACCGTATGTATACACTATACACAATGAAATAATAGTAATAATAATAACGATGGTGGTAATAATAAACGGAAATACCCCTTTTTCTTAGTAGCCGACAAAAAAATGGTGTAATTTTTTCGGGGCGTTTTTTCACTTAAAACAATTTAAATAAAATTTGTTTTCATACCACAAATTGCATTCACGATTTTACTTTAACAGGTAAATGCCATTCGCCTTGCATAATATCTCATTTGTTTTTAATGTATATTTATCAACAATAATTATCGCCAACCATTTGAAAATATTATTCCAACTATACTGACTAGATACTGACCAATACCATTTATTTGTATAATTGTATGTACCGTTTGTTTTCAATTGGTTTTTCTTTTGAATTTATTCACATAAGATACTGATTGAGTTGAATCCGATTATTATTATACGATAAAACGAAATAAATATTTTACATTTTTAAAGTTTTAATTTTTTCATTTCCTATAACTAAAGGTACTTATGTATGTACAATTATTATAATGTATTATAAATTCATAACTATAGAAATCGTTTAATTTTAAATTACATGAATTAATTATTACAGCCGAGACTTAATTAAAAAGAGTGTAAGTTGTAATAATTTAATGTGATAATTAAAAAGTGAATTTTTATCAGATTAAATTATTTATCTAATTATAAAAGTAGTTAGATAAATAAATATAAGATGTAAACAAAATTTAAAATTTAATATAATAATAGTTGAGTACTTGGGTCACCATGGTAGAGAAGAAGAGAAAACGGTTGTAAACATTTAGTTATTATGGACCAATTTAACATGGATAATAAAATTTAGACATTTACTTATATAAGAAACTGAAAACGATTCCAAAAATCATTGATAATAATATTATTATGTCTAAAACAAAAATGTACAGATTTTCAGATGTTATAAACATTCAAATTATATATTGAAGAATTATGTTTACTATAATAGATTTTCGTGATATTTCACGCCGTTATCAATGAACACCCGAGGCGTTTTTATTTGGTGTTCTTAAACTTTTCATTTTAATAAAATTCCTTGCAATTTTTTTCTGCGCCGAGAGTGTCGGCGATCCAAAGTAAATTAATTTCCTTAAACAAACTCCCTAACCCGGGTGTCATGCAAATGTACACCGGAGGGTTACTTAAATAAAAATATAAATAGCGAAAGAGGTGGGTATTTTTTTTTTTTTTTATTGTCCGGCATGCTATAATATAATATCTTCAACACCACCGTTTATCGGTTAACAGCGTTGAACATTTTAATCTCAACACGAACGGTTTAAAATGTATAAAGAAAAAAAATCATCAAATCGGCTCCAGTGGTCTCAGAGTCAATCTTTTAATTATTACTAAACTAATAATATAATAATATTGTTTTCAAAACAACGGTTGTGCGCGGTAGTGAAACGTGACGAGATGAAGAAAAAATATATTTAAAATAATAATTAAAACGATTAAACGCCGTGGCACTCGACCAATAATAATATTAATAAGGACGAAGTTTTTCGAAACGTTTTGCTGCTAACGTAATGACGGCTGCAGTTTTCATCTGCGGTGCACTGCAAAAATGCAGCATTGCATCAAATCGCAACGCCTGCCACAATATATATATCTCGGCTCAACTTACCTAACCTAACCGGTGACCAGCCGGTCGGGTCGAAGGTCACTAAGACACCCCACCATGGATTGTTGAGATTTTGCTGTAATCATGAAGCACTATGTACGTCTGAGATTCGTACGAACGCCCCTGCAGCCGATTTTACCCGACCCAAGTTCCTAATACGCGACTAATTTTATAATGACACCAATATTTTATGTACATTATAGCCACATTACAATAAAATATAACATTTATTCTAGTCGCAGCCTGTCGGGTTTTTTTATCATTTATTTTGACAGGCATCCAGAAACTCTTGTCTAAGGTAAGTAGTGTACCTATATTAAAGGTGCAGCTAGTCTCCCGCATTCCCGGACAAGACGCGCCACGCCATTGCCGGCCGGCCATCCACCCGCCCACCACCACTGGTTGCACAATATATTGCACGCAATTATTGTACACACGACTTGATTCTCTAAATTTCTAATTGTAATATACAACATACAATATTAAACATTTTAATATTATGTGATTTTTTAGGTGCCTGAGCCTAATTAACTTATATAAATTATGTTATTATGCAACAAGCAAGTTTATTTTTTTAGACACCTCACTGAGTAGATTAGAATTTATTTTAGACCTAGGGGAAAATAAAAACTGCGATCTTTGTGACTATATCTAACCGTATTACGACCTTTACACAACCGATCTTATCAAAAAACGTATATTTTTAAAATGCGATTGCCAACAACATGTAGTATATTATAATATTAAACTATACGATTTACTATATAGAACGCGTTGTTTTGCTTACAATTATTAATTATTTTAGACGCATTTGGTTGATTGCGCGAGTTATTGAAAACAATCAAAATATTGTAATAATTATTAATAAACGTTCGTCTAGGGAAGTTTTTAGACACAATTTTAATAACTATTGCCGGGTTTATCAAAGTTTAGATAGCGACGTTGCCGGAAATATCTGATATGCCAGAATTGATTCGATTCGCAAATGCACCTACTAGCTTGCACTTTATTATGAATATTATGATACAACAATTAAAAATTGTTTAAACGTAATGGTTATTACGAGAGCGTGTAAAAGAGTCAAAAACATTTCAACCGATCCGTATATCAGCCGAAAAATAATTGATTTGACAAGTATACTAGTAGAACCGTATTTCAGTCAACAATATTTTAACAGACACGTATTTACAGTTGACAGTATTTTAGCCGACAAATATTTTGACTCCCGAGTAATGCAAATGGCTACGCAAGGGGAAAGCCGATGAAGGGTAGGTCATCTGTTGTGTTATATGTTGTGTCAGCTTAGGAATGCATTCACCCTAACTTTCCCCCTAGACCCCGAAGGGGTCTCCCCCAGGTTGATTATTTTAAGCTTTGGGGAGTTTGGGGCCGACCCCCCCCCCCAATCGAGTGGTCCGCAAGACCTCGAGTTTGGCGACCAGAGCCGGTAGGCGTAGGGAGCAACTACATTTTTTTTGGAAATACTTTACAATGTTTGTAAAAAAAATATAGATTATAGGTTAGATATTTTCAGCAAATACTGGCAATTATACGAAACCATGTTTCCGGAGGGGTGCTACCAACTGTCGAATTTCAAGTCTAATTTTAGTTATCGTCTAAAATACTGTCACCCGCAATATTTGTAGATTAAAATAATATCGGCTTTAATATTCTAGGCTAAAATATAGCCCCTCGATTATCATTATAAAACATTCAAAATGTATTATTTTTATTTTTATAAATCATTATTTAAATAACGAAATTATTATTATTTAAATTTAATTGGATCAATAATTCTTGAAAAAAATGTATATACTTGTAACAGTTTTTTTTTAATAATAGGTAAACAAAAATTAATTTTCTGTAGCTACAATACCTGCACGGCAAACGGAATAAATCACGTTTGCCCCTCCCCGTCGCCACCACGGCAGTACTATACTTCATATCACGTGCACTTACCGAATACGTTAAGACCATTTGTGGGCGTTGAAAATCCAATGCATCTGGTGAGAACCGCGAGGCCGACGACAGCGACGAAAATTAAATAACGACGACGATCCGGACTAATCGAAAATCGAACTTTTGTAACTATAATAATCACAGAATAATTTTAACACTATTTATTTTACGCGTATTCGACGACATCGTCGTATTTCATTAATTATTTCCATTTCTGTCGTTATAAACTGTCAAATTTTTAGCGGGGGAATCCGACCTACACGTTTACGTGCGGTTTTTTTTCTCTTTCACGTAAACGTGTGCAGACGTCGTCCGCGAGTATACATTTTAATGTGTACGTACCTGGGTGCATGCGTATGTGTGTATGTGTGTGCGTGTATGTGTGTGTGCGTGTGTGTGTTTGCGCCGAGCTGCAAGAGACGACCGCTGCACAGACGTCTAGCCGGCATAGACGCGGGCCGAGAAACTAGTTCTGGTTTTTTTTTATTATTATTATTATTATTATTATTTGTTATTACGCTATTCATTCTCCTCCGTCTGAGTACACCACACCACAAATACATACACAGCACACTTACACACACACACACATAAGACCTAGACGTCTGGCGTTCTAGTAAAAAAAAAAATAATATAATGGTGTGGGTTCCGGCTCTCGAAAGTGAATGCGGCACAGTTGCATCGTCGCCGCCGACATTAAGCAGTTCTCAAAATATGCATACACACAGGCGTATGCACACTAATAAAATGGCCAATTTTTTCCCCGCCCACGACGGAGAAAAAATTTTATTTTTAATTTTGTCTGGGAGAGTTATGTCCTCTTTTCGAGCGCGACACGGCGTTGTCATTTTGATTTTTATTTTCGAGGTCATTATTTTTGTTCGACAATATTAATAGATTCAACTAGCCGGCGTCTACCGTGTAACGACTAGAATTTTAATTACCGGCATATTATATATATACCTAACCTAACCTAACTTATTAATATACTGGAAATCAAAAAATTGACTACATCATTATTTTCCATGCACAACTACTGTATTTTATACATTTTGTTAAGTTTTTTAAAAAAGTTGTATGTTTTTAAGTTTATTTTTATTAGGAAGTACCTAATATAATTTTTAAAAAAAAGTATCGATCGTAATTTTTTATTATTCCATAACTGAATTAAATGCAAATGCCTTGGTTATAATAATAAATATTATAGTATTATAGTTTTATTATAATTATACCTATAAAAAGCTAATTAATTAAATAATTATGACAATTAACAAATTAAGAACATTTTTATTAAAGAAAAATTCAATGTTCTGAATATTTCGTTTGTCCCAGTATATAGATATTAAAACATTGAAAGTACATTTTTACATATTTTGAAGGATGTTTCTTAAGGTTATTGTATTATTATTGTTTTTATTGTTAACTTAAACACGTTCATTTAACTTGTAAATTAATTATTCTACCACAAGGAGTAATAATTTTCAAGAAGATTTTAGTTCTAGTTTAATTATTTACGATTATAACTATTAAACTGTTATTTCAATTAAAATATAAAAAAAAATTAAGCTATTCGTCATTGAATTTTATAGTTATTAGTTATTGAACAAATAAATTACATTTTAAGAAATATTTTACTTAAATGTGTTATTTATGTTATAATAATAGCCTATATTACTATACAGAGATATCGTCTTTACTTCTATACTAGAGTCTATACTCTATAGGTACCTACTATTTTTTTACTACATATTTTGTGTGTAATATATATATTCATGATCAAAAAACGTATTATACTAAAAAAAACATTAAAATCGTATATTAATAATAATCATTAGTCTTTTGTTTTACATCCGATATTGGAAGAAGACGGTGGTAAAATAAACGGTATTACATATAGATAGATGTATCTATCTCTGGGTATGCCTAATACCCAAGGCCGTAGCTAGTGGGGGAGGGTTTAGGGTTTAGACCCCCTCCCGAAATTTTTTCCCAAGATTATTAACGTTTTAAAATGTACTAGTCAAAAAACATATTTATATTTTAACCCCTCCCCCCAAAAAAAAAAAATTTACTGGCTACGGCTTTAGACATATCATATAGTTATAATATTAGTAATATTGTTTAATATTTATAAAATGTTATATATATATATAGGTATATTTCGAATTTAATGTTATTGGAAATCACATCACGGAGCAAAACCGATTGCCGTGTGAGCGTATTTTGTATACAACAATATTGTTGAAAAAATTAAAGGGTGAATAACTTTGGGGACGAGGAGCTCAGCTGGCTGCTGCAGTAAACAAATAACGGCACAAAATTACGCGGCTGTATATATGTGTATGGTGTATGTAGCGCATGGTAAAAAGATTTGGCGGAATGGTGGTAAGCCTAAAAAGGAAAATCAATATATTTCATGAAGTACTTCGCGAAACCGCTAATTCCAAATTACGTTTTTCGTGTTTCCTATCGTTTTACATCGCTTGAACAAAAAGAAGATAAAAAATAAAAATGGGAAAAACGAAAGGAAAAGAACTCTCGAGTGGTCTCGCATATTATATATATATATATGCGTATAAAGTATTTCACGTATGGTTGTGTTCTTTTTTTTTTTTTTACGAGGGTTGAAATACACGCCACCGCCTTCCGGTTTGACAAATTCGGCTCGTACATCAAAATGCTCAAAAGGTCCTCGAGATCCGTCCGGCGGCGGCGGTACACAGAGTGGAGAGAATGAAAAACCCCTGTAATTTATATCCATTTTGGAATGCGTTTTACTATCATTATAATAATATATTATATTGTGTACACCGTCGTCGTCGTCGTCGGCGGCGGCGGCGGCGGCGGCGCGGTCCAACAGCATCGAGAATTGTATTCTCTCTCTCTATATAATATATCCGCGTATACCTCCGCGGCTCCCATCATCAAAACAACGACGGTTCCTATATATCATTTGTTTATTTTCACAAATTGATCACGTTGTTTGGGAAATGATAAACTTTTTTACGTGTTTCTACTTTCCACTCGCCATTTGAGGGAAAAAAAATACAAAAAAATATATACGCGGCCGTAAAACGGATTAAATAATAATATAGTAAAGCACAATCGTCGGCATAAAGTTATACTTTATGTTTTACATTGCTGTAGAGCGAAATACGAATATAATATAATTCAGAATGTTTCGTATTACACGTATTGTAATATAGGTGTGTTGTACGTACCTAAGTACCTGTACATAATTTAGTTAGCACATAGGAAAGGGTTAAGGTAATACATAATATTCGGACGATGATAAAAGCTAGCATTGACCTTTCGGCGTCTAGACACTTATTATCTAAAATCTCAATGCGTCTATGTTTATTTTAATTTATAGTAGGTAAAAATAAATTTAAGAAAAAGCGATGGCTATCAAAGCGGCATAACTATCGGTCAATGTGCTAAATATATTACATTATACTATTATACTAATACTATATTTTTATATTGATGAATATTATAATTAAGTAATTACATAATATAATGTATGTGTGTATGTATTACCTTTATAGTTTCACAACGAACAACAATTTTAAATGTGCTGAAATGTCCGATTGAGATATGCTGAATGTTTCTATAAAATATAAAAGAGCGTCATTAAACAACAATAATGTGTGTGATGGGATACAAAATATTATACAACAAACCGTCCGAGGACAATAATCATAATATTATTATTACTATTATTATTATGCATTTGTGTTAGCAATCGTTTATAGGCGGCGTACTTTATGTAAAAAATAAAAATTCCACTAATGTAATGTTTTGAATATTTAGGGGATTTTTTAATTTATCATTATTA
Source organism: Pentalonia nigronervosa (assembly GCA_014851325.1). Taxonomy (NCBI): domain Eukaryota; kingdom Metazoa; phylum Arthropoda; class Insecta; order Hemiptera; family Aphididae; genus Pentalonia; species Pentalonia nigronervosa. The sequence goes on along the minus strand of JACXSJ010000849.1, from coordinate 66,133 downwards.
AAAATATAATAAACATATTAGATATATAAATAGGTAATAGCTGGTCTAAAGGTAAATACGTGTCAATCACGTGAAGGTCGTCATCACTCATCAATTATTACAATTATAACTATACAAACGGCCAACCATCGATTACCGATTGATAATTTTTCTATAGGTAAGTACATTTTTTCTATACCTGTCGACATAATACGTAAACCTCACAATATATACCTTCACAGTACCTGTACTGTATACTGTATCTGTATACTTAAGGTGTTAGTGTATAGTGTATACAGTATTATTATACAGATGTACTACATACATAGTATAGCTTTATAAATACTAAATATAAAAAAAAAAAATACAATTTTAAATGTTAATACTTTTTAGTATCTTATTATGAAGCATTTATAAGATTTTACTGAATTATAGCTAACAATTTTTTTTATTAAATCATGCGTTTTGATAATAGACATTCGTCATTGAAAAATAAATTGGTGATGGTCTTTTGATAGTACCTATACCTACGTATAATTTGATACATATTGATATATTTATGGTATATTTATTATTCAACTATTATGTTCACGTAATATTTAAGTATTATATCATGTTTACGCAAACGTCCATTATATAAAGTAATAAGTTAAGAATTAATGCTGCCTAATAATAATGATTTTAGGTATTTTATATTATAATAAATATACAAACCTATATAGTTATAACATTATGCTGCAGATATACAAATGTATAAATAAATATGCAAATATATTAAACTATTTTATATTTCCACCATTTCCATATTAAGTATTAATTAATTTCCTTTACAAAAGAATATTATCTTGTATAGTAGTCTGCTTCGTGTATACGAATGGAACTTTATATCGAGTCCATTATATCACCTGTATACTTTTACGCACTTTAGACCTGATACATTTTAGAACCTATCAGTATATCATGACCGAGTTACATATATTTGTTCTAGCCCAGATAAATATATGCAATAACAACAACAGTTTGTTGATTTGTTGTTGTGAATAGATACACAACAACTCTTAAAATAGTACCTTAAAGGCAGGTACTGAGTTTGTATATATTTTCAAAGTCTCTGTAAACATGCGTTACGCGTATTATATGGGTGTCATTTATTTGGGCGAATAACCCAAAATTTACCCGAGTAAAGCATACATCATTTGTACAAAAAATCAATTGATCGTTTGGGCGAATTTATTTTTAATTTTCTTGTAAAATACCTACCTTAAGTCTTCGGCGAAGATCGAATAAAAAGTACTGTAATACGTGTAGAATGAAAGACAAATATAGACTTAAACTTAAAACCCGGTAAAATTAAACTATCAATTTAACTTGCGAAACTAAAAGACGAAATTATCTATCCCTATAAGAATATATATAATAGAAAAATCATAACAAAAAGTATAGAAATGAATAGAAAAAATAAAATATATAATAATATGATGTTCTATATAGAATATATTTTCATCTATTCACTTTGCATAATATCATAACAGTTTTATATATAAACATTTTTAAAAAAAGAATAATTGTTTTAAGGAAGAACAGGTTTAGTTTTGTAATTCAAGAAAAATATGATTCTTAAATAAGAAGTCAACATTTAGTACATCCATATAACTTTCGGTCAAACGATATATTATATAAGCTCGCCTAGATAATGTATTAGACATATTGTAGATGTTGATATAAATTTCGCCGTGTAAATGATATTTGATTTTGGGTCATTGGCCAAAATGAAAACTACCTTGTTATATAATATACAACTAATTACCAAAACTAACAAGCCGTACGTGTGTGTGTATAATTTTTTTTTTTCGTAAAACGGAAGAAAAGAAACGATTGAAATTTCGGTAGGTGATGTATTTTGGAAGTAAATGTATTCCAAACTGTATTGCTCTGTTAAGACATTTTAACATGTTGTTATATAGTTAACAACTAATAAATATTGAATTGAATTTTAATACTACTATATTATAATATGATCAAATATATAAATATAGATTTGATTTTATACACATCACACGTCAATATGTGCGTTTTTAAATAAAAAATTTAATTTATATTGTCAGGGGGGGGGGACATTAGGGGCTAGAGTGGCGTAGTGGTCACACAGTTGACTGCAACTCACATAGTCATCGGTTCGATTCATAGCAAAGTGCAAAATATTTGTGTGATTCTATGCAATCAACATTTTCCTGTACTGTCGTCAGATTGCGTCATCCGGTTTCTAACTAAGTCCCATTCCATTAGAGTGAAGACCGCACATAACTTCTCTTGAAGAAAGTGCTAGTATCATACATATAGTGATATATACATAGATAAATAGATCACATGATCTCTTTACTACCCTTTTGTGATAAGCATTGACGAAGACATTAAGGTCGTTTGAATTAACATAGAAAATAAAATATGAACAAGATGGAAACAATATATAACATTACTAATAATAAAAAATTTAATTTGACGTTGAAATGTTAACTATAACCTATAGTCGCTTAAGCAATTACAGTTTTGTTGTGCACAGCCATAATTATATATATATTTTACAAATATATGTGTGTTAATATTTTTTTTTTGTATAATTGTTCAGTTTTATAACATATTCATCACTGACGAGTGACGAAAACGTATAGTTAAATCAAATAATACTCGTATATAAATATCGTGCGTCGGATATGTACCTACCTAAACGTATAATTTCACCAACCTTATTTCATAAAATACATAATATAGTTACAACGAAACAGCAATATTTAAAAAAGGCCGACGGTGTGCGATTTTTGAATTTCAGATCGCTTGTCAGAGTCATAACTTCAACGCCAAGTCACCACCCGCATATTATGTACAAAAACTCGAACCTAACAAAGATTCGCAACAATTTTCGAGTACATAAATTGCAATAAAATTTCTTTATACTGCAGATCACAATCATTACGAATGCAACGTCGATGTACGTTTATATGTACTATATGCATAATATGGTCATACCTATACTGTGAGCAGCAACGGGCATTTGATATAGGTACATGGATAGTATGCTGCCATTATAATATTATAACCTGCCAGCGTTTGGTCTCTGCACCAGAGGTCATTTATTCGTTTTATACAAACATATTACACACACACATATATATATATATTGTATTGACGTGCATAATATAATGCGGCTGGTGCAAAAATACTCTCTAAACCGGTTTTACATTTTCGGGAGAACAACGAATCGGTGGCAAATGCTGCGCTGCTCCCCGTGAGTGTATAAATATATAACATATACATATATATATACCTATACCACTATCATTATACATAATATATAATATATACATGCAGTTTGTCGTCTGCTGCATAATGCGTGCATTTAAAATGATTCGTACCAGTTATTATATATGTATAAATGTTTATAAACATTATTATACTCCTACTTCTTAGCAAGAAAAAAAAGACAGATTTTCCCGGAGGGAGAGTGAGGGAGAGGGAGGGAGAGATTATGAAAGAGAGGGAAGAAAATTATAAGACTCAAAATTATACGTCATTAATAAACATTATTCAATTACTAGCCGAGAAGTGTTTTCGTACAGAGTCCCTGCGGCGGCCAACACAGTGTTCCCACATAATTACCTTGCCCTTAACTCGCGCGCGTTCCAGGTTTCGCGTAATTCATGTTGTACGTCTCATAATATTCTACTGCACTTTTATGCATATTAAATTATAATTTTATTCTTGCATAAAAACTGCATCCAAACATAATTTGTCTTCTTCCATAATTCCTACACCACCGTGTTTGTTTTCTACAACAAACTCGCACGCAATACGTTTATCTATACGGCCACAATTATTTTTATATGTAAACAATGTCAAAAAAAATATTACCTAAATTAAATATTTGGGTCACGGAAGAAGACATTTTTTTTTTTACAGGTTGTTGGAAAACATTTGATCGTTGGTATAATACGAATGATGTATAAGAAAATAGAAGAAAGCGTAGAACCGAGAGATGGGAAAAAATCATAGTCGCTTAACGGTATCATATATATGCATTATAAATTTTCTATAGGGGTGAAAAACCGTTTTATTTTACACCAACCCTTTTCGGTAAACAGGTCGTTTTCTTTTTTTCCCCTAAACGGTTAAATTTACGAGCTGTTTTCTCATTTTTTTTTTTACCGAGTTGCCAGCAACACGACGGCGGCGACAGCGGCAGCAGCATGGTGCAGAGTAGGGGTGGCGTTATAATATTATATACAATTTGGACGATCAACAGGCAAATTTGCACACATACAACACGCACACAAATATACGAAGCGATATTTAAATACTGCTGCCATCATCGCCATTTCCGTGAATCATAATATATAATATACATCGGACTGTTGTAAACACAGTATATATATATATATATATATAAGTTTATTATATATTATATATACATGTTTATATAGTATGACCATGGGAGTTGCATTTTGTAAATTATGTAAGCTAGACAGTAGACAGACACTATACGGGCTGTTGACCTTGGGATACTTTACTAGTCTGCCGGGCAAAATTAATATGTGCATGATAAATTCTAAAAACGTGGACAGGTGAGGCACCGCTAACGGGTGGCGCGAACTGCGTCTGGCGACGATGGTTATTTTATTATTATTGTTATTTTTTTTTTCACGTACAAGTATTTATATCTACAAAACATTTACAGCACACAGGTAGTTGTCATTGCATCCAATAAGGGGCACTGATAATTTATGAATATAAATATAATTTATTATATATTATATATAAATGTATATGGTAGGTATTAAGTATTTTTAATGCATTAAATGTAAATATGATTGAATGGTTCGTCAATTTTCGTAGTGTATATATTTTACATAATGACTAAATACATTTTTAATATAACACGCAATGGTACCTAATCGTTCGGGATCAATATACTACAGTGTATAATTTATACAGAAGTACCTATAAATTATTAATTAAAACAGTTTCAATCAAAAATAAACACATTTTTCAGGTACTTACAACATATTTATATTCAGCTAGTAGCAACAACTCACAACTGGTGGGACTCTGGAGGATGTAATCCACAAGATCAAATATTAATGACTAAAAAAATGTTCCATTATAGGTATATTATGTTTCAATAAAATCCCAAAATAATTGAGATGGTAATATGGATAACACACTAAAATGAAAAAAATACTTATAGTCATAAAACCACGATATATGTATATAAAAAACTAAATATATTTTAAAATCTCCCAGTTATACCTATATATTTGATTGAATACTAATCTCTCTGTTCCAATTTACATTCTTGTTTTATGAGAAAAAAAAACAATATTAGAATTTGCAATAGCGTACGAAGTATATGTCTATATAATAACATATTAATATATTATAATATAATAACTTTTACTACGTAAAAGTGGATTGCTTTCAAAATCATTATTTACGATCAATACCTATTAGATTATTGAGAATATTTGAAACCTTCTATTCTTCTACATATTATATTTTGACATTATCATGTATATAAAATATAAATCCATACATATAGGTACACCATACATTATTACATGCACAGTTTTATACTAGTGCGTTATAATTAACTGATTAATTATAGGTATTCTATTTTTAATCATAATAATTTATTATTCAGTTACTTCATCAAATTTCATTCGAATATTATGTAGTACATATAATATACTTTATACGTATATTATTATATGCAGACGCGGTCATATAGGGTGTGTCCATGGACGAATAGGCTCGTAAGCTCCACCTGATATTTTGAATCTGCACCTACCTCAGGCATTGGATATTTGGATCAATCTTGTTTTAAACATCTTCAAATAAAATGCAATATAATATATAGATGTATAAAAATTAAAAGAACTAAAAATAGAAATCTCCAAAAGTTGCAAAAATGATATATACACGGTCATTAGTCATTACAATTAATTAAGTCTGTATATTTTCGTATTAATTGTGCCAAATGTACCTGTTCGCTTTACAGTATTTTCTAGTACCAATACCCACTCCATTTAATTTTGTTTTAATAATTAATAATTATTATATAAATCTCAATGTAAAGACCACAAAAGAAAGAATAAAATCCAATATATATAAGATACCGCATTAGCTGCAGGAATGAACGGATAATACTGGCATATTATTTTATCTATCAGATACAAAAGTCGTTATTCTTAAGTAAACATGTTATTTTTTTTACTATTTACTAGTTATCATTTTTATTAATATTATTAAACGAATAATAACTATTCACTAGTTAACATAAAAATGTCTATAATACATTAACACCATCTGAAATTAGAATATTCCGGATGATAATAATACAATTATGTATTATTGTTCACCGCTCAGAAAATGAATACTACGCATTCAGCGATAAAATCTGAACAAAGCCTATAATTTCATGTTCGAAAATATTTACCGTAAAAATATTTATTATTTTCAATACTATATAATATTATGTATAATAACCCAATAATTATTGTTATTCTGTAATAAAATAATATCCCGAATTATTCTTCACTGTATGGAATATTATGCATAATTATTTTATTATTCGAACGATGTTGTTCCTCTGTTAAATATTATAATTTATTGTGGTTACCATTTGTTAATAACTTACACCGGCGGGGTGGTTAATCTACCTATATAGATAATACGGGAACTTTCGTGGGTGTCTCCGTGCGTCGTGTTATGCATTGTATTACATATACCGTACTTACGTTATACGTTACTAATTAAAAATAATTGTTAACAGTACGATGTTATTTTTATTCTCGTCGGATTATTTAATAATAATATTAAACTACCGTGTCTCTTATTATAGGTACCTACGCCTATTACATTATAAACACGCCGAATCTGCAAACAGGTATGCGATAATTCTATAATACGATTCTATTGCTCGGTCGGGACTTCTGTTTCGATATGAAATTGAAACGTTATCAAATTATATCTATTTAACGCCGTGTTTGGAAAACGACTTAATACTTACGGCATATAATACGAATATTATATTATAATAATATTACGCTATTAACGATACGGCGTGTCGATGTTTATTGTAATGCTATATGTATTGACTATGTTTCATGCACGTAGCTATATAAACACGTCAATAAAACGCGATTTTCTTTTCCCGACCCGCACCACCGCCACCACCGCCACCGTATAGTATCTACACAACGCGAAACCTCATCGTTGATTTTTCCACGCGCCGCTGCATACGCGAGACAAATAAAACGATCCGCGCCAGTGATAAAACCGGTTCCATCTGATAATGCGATAATCAATATGTTATTATTGCGATAATAATAAAAGTAATACAGTGATAGTGGCGTAATAAAAACGGTCGTTTAAAAACCAAGTACTCTGTTCGCACACAGAGAGATAGGTGCAATATGCCCGCGAGTGAGCGTCGGATGAGGAATATCGACAGACATCCGTGCGCGGTGTATTTTCGACAGCCATCGCGATGATTTTATTCGCGACGATTTATAATATAAGTACAAGCGGTTAAATCTCTGCAAGTCGTTACACCATCGTCTGACGTCAGTTTGGGAACCACTATATTCCCTAGTGTCGCGTCTACAGACGTGCACACACATAATAATAATAATAATAATAATAATGATGATAATAAATATATAAATCGCACGTGTACGCGTGTGTTTGTGCGTATATATATATATGGGCAATACAATACAATACACGCAGTGACCGGACTTAACCTCCCGGAGTCAGACCGAAAATGACGGGGAGGAAGAGGAAGAGGAGGAGGAGGAGGAGGAGCAGCAGCAGCAGCCAGAGAACTGCATATTTCGGCGGTCCAGACGAACGCCCGCGCGCATGTTTGTGCACTCTGCGGCAGACGCTGTTACAAGGTTAGGTGTTCACGCACACGCGAGTAGGTTTGGATGCGCACAATATTTCGTCTGTATAACACGAGTGGTGGTGGTGGCGGCGGCGGCGGCGGCGGCGGTTACGACCAAATTGCGTGCGTGCGGCCGTATAATAAATAAACCATAGTTGTGCGAATCGAGGGGCTACAATATAAAATAATAAACGCCCGTGTCCATTTGTGCCCTATCACGCCGAATTATAATAATATCCTTGGCCCAGGTCGAATGCGCCGGCCGCATATATATTTTCGCGTGTCCATTGTGTTCGACTCCGTCGTCTACATGGATATATTATACGAGAAATGCACGAGATGACCTGCCCGCTTGCACACATACATAAAATACACGTTGACCGTCGTGCGGTTAGGTAACAACAATATAAATGTTGGATAGGCAAAATAATACTAGACGGGTTTTCGGGTTTTATTTTTTTTTCTACGCTTAGACAGGTACTGATTTTTTTTTTTCGTTTCTATATTGCACCGGGTCAGTCTCATCGTCCGCTGGCATAGCCACCATGTAAAAAAAAAAAAAAACATAAAAATAAAAAAACACACATGCACGCACAGGGCAATCCATTGTCGAGAGATTAGAAACGGCGATTATACGACAAAAAAAAAAAAGAAACCAAGTGTATTATTATTTTTATTTTCGAAAAAAATTTAAACGGTTGCACTATTGTTCGAAACTAGAGAATTCGTGCGGTTGCTGCAATTCAAACGGAACGGGACTTGTGCATAGACAACAAGGTCAACGGGATTCAATCGTTCAACTATACTACTAATACGTGTTTTCTAGGTCAGCCGAGATTCTAGAACCGTTTCTAAATAGTGCAACCAGTGGCGTCACGAACATACTTTTTTGGGGCAATTGTCCCAAACTGTTTTATGGTGGGTGGATGATTTTGTTAGGGTGTGAAAATGTTTTTATATATAACTATCATTATTAAATAAGTAATATGTTGGTATATTTTATTGAATTACTTTAATTTATACAGCAAACGGGTAATAATAAAATATGCTATATGCATATTGTAATATGGAAGATAATATTAAATGTCATGCGTAGGGTATTTATTATTAGAAGTTATAGGTTAAATAATAAATCATTAAAATTTAATAACCTGTTACATTAATGTAAGTTGATAATTATTGATATTGTAAAATTGTGCAACTATGTAACCATATGCGTTATTAATTAATTATGGCTGTATACAGTTGTATACATACACAATAAATGTATATAATGTATATATTGTTACAATAAACACATATTGTACACAATGTATACCAGATGAAGTCGAGCAATTTTTTTAATTGAAGTCATAATTATTATTCTTATATATTTTTGAAATGGATCAAATGATCCATAATATTAAACAATGTTGATTCATCAATATGCTCACCTCATTCCATGCATTAATTCAAGTTTTTAAGAATCCACAAACACTATATCTTCATGTACTTAAATTATTTATGATATTTAAGAAGCGTCCTAAATACCTACTGAAATATAAATATATTTTTTGTACGAGAACCGCACTTTTTTACTGATAAATTAACGTATATAGCGAACAATTATTTTAATTATGTTAAAGTATAAATTATATCTAAATTCGAATGGGTGGTTCTGAGTTATAAAACTTTATAATTTAAGAATATAATATCTACGATAATACCTCGGTTTAGAAACTGTGATTATTTGAAAATTTTAAGTAATAATTAATATTAATCTATTAATATTTTAAAATGTTTAAACACTGTCTAAGATATAATAAATAGAGTAAATATTAAATATATTTTATATTTAATGTAAAACCATTTTTAAGGACTATTATATCCTTAGTACAATAGTACACAAAGTGTACTAATAGCTCAGAAATTACTTGTTCGAATTTCAATTTAGATGCATCAATATAATTTTCAAAAAAATCACCTACTTAAGAATTTACAGAAATAAAGATCAAAGGGCTATTTTTATATGAAAAAGGGAGTTTTAATAGTCATAAGACACTTTTAAATAGTATAGAAAATATAAGTATTTAAAAATATAGTAAGTCCTTATAAGTACCTTTAAAAATTTAAAAAATAAAAATTTTAATTTGTGTAAATAAAGCGTATAAAAAGCGTGAGTATGCTCGGTAAATTACCCTGTGTATTATACAATGCGCAGTTTATATATAATTTTTTAATATGATTATTATTCATAATATTTTAAATTATATATATATATATATATATATATATATATATATATATATATTTATAGGCATGCGGTAGTTGTATACTATATTATTATAAGCTATGGTAAATAATGTTAACTACCATTACGAGATATCCAATATACCTACGTCGTGCTGTTACATTTCTCAATTTATTTATTGAATAGTTACAAAGAGACCTCATTCAAAATAATTACAAATTTTCGAAATAAAAACTTCAAATCGTTGAATACTAAAAGTAATAGGTTCCTATATCAAAATCTATTTTGGCAAAATAGAATGCAAATTCGAATACAAATGTTTGTGTCTTCAAAATAATAATGTAATTTGCAGAAGTATGAATAATATTGTTGAAGTATAACATTTATAAATCATGCGTCGGAGACTCCGCGAAGGTGTGGAAAAAGGATTTAGAAATAAATACTGGAATAGAATAGAATTATTGAAGAAGTGGTTTGGAATCGAGCCAGAATTTGAATTTATATTTTATAATGAAAAAAAATGTGTACCTACAGTATAATATGTGGAAAAAATCTAGAGTTTATAATAAAAATATAGTCGTTTGTTAAAAATGTTGGTAATCATATTCGTTTATTTTATAGGAAATTAAAAATTATTCAACCGTGAATATTTAAGTAAAAAAAAACTATTAATGGTAGACCAAATACTGTGGTTGGGAGGTATACTCGTACACTGGTTTTAAGATAATTCTGTATTTGTGTCAGACAGATATATGAATAATATATTTTAAACAGGACTAAGGAATAAGGATAGACGTGATGTTAACATTTCAAATATTTTCGTATCAAAGAATTTTATACATTGATTTTTTGTACAATATACGTGTATAATATATAATAAGATTTAGAATATTTTAAATAGTTCATATCGAATAAATGTTATACAGGCCATTAGAAAATATTTATTTATTTTTAAATCTTTTCTGGATTGTCTGGCTACAATTTTGGTTGATGATAAAAATAAATGTCACGATGAACACTTAGCATTCTAGCAGTGATCATTGAATGAACAAAATGTAAATTTATAGATATATAGTATCTACCTATTTGTATTAATATTAAATAGAAAAAAACATTTTCTTTCCGGAACAAGTAGTCGAACCACACCTGGTGTGTCATATATTTTAACACGATAATGTCGATGACTGCTATTAGACCTATTCACAGTCTGGCTCGGTTTCGATTAAATTTGAGTAGGTGGGACGAGTTGTATACTTGTAATGCCGCCGCGCCGATCGGACGGTGTAGGACAAGGGATTATCCATTCGTTGTATTATTATTATTTTATCTTCTGTACGACACAAATGACGTACATTCTGTGTACGTCAGTCAAATATAAAATCTTTTTTTCGACATTCTTTCGACATTCCGGAAGACATTTTAAAACTAATTATTATTATATTATATATTTACGATTTAGCTCTAAATCTCTTTTTTATTATTCGTTTCTCGACAATAATGTTTAGTATATTCTCAAAAAAATAATAATTTAAAAAATATCCATATTTCTTTGTAAAAAATTGTATCAAATATATTAATAATATGGTATTGAACAATAATTCGTTACACTTTCGTAAACGTAACTTACTAAACAGTAAACGTTTTGAATTGTTAATTATTATATTTGAATCGTTAAAAAATATCATCACTATTGGTCCTAAATAATAAACCTAATCACTCTGAGTAATTGAAATTTGAAGACAGTTTTGTTTAACCGAAAAAGAAAAATTTAAATCATATACATAATCATTATTTGTTGACCGGTCGAAAGAAAAAATTCAATTTTATCTGCAGTTTAAATATAGGTGCTTACATTATTATGACATAATGCTGAATCATATGTAATAATGCATTATAAATTGTTATCATGTAATATTATACTCGTGTATGTACAAATGTAGTAAACGTGCAATGAGTGTATTGCTAGCAACTATATATACCAAGAAATCTTAAAAAAAAAACGATAAGGCAGAGAAAAGGGGTGGTCTAGCAGTTTTCCTTTTGAAAGTATTCAAAAATTCTCAGTGTTCTAGAAACCATTTTATGTATCCGTATTTTTTCAGTGGTTTAAAAATCTATGTTTCAATAATCTGTTATACACGTTATGCGGGCATATCTATTTTTTATACACAGTAGTACACACCGCTATGCATTAAATTTATTCATTCAAAGTAAAACTACTAACAAGTTAAAAACCTCTTCACCAATATATTATATAGGTCCATATTTAGGATCTGTTTGACCGAAAATAAAATATTACACAGCACAAAATTGGTTGAAACAATAACAAATAAATACATCATTTATACACCGTGTTAATTTATGTTTAAATTATGGATTTACAAAGTCAAACTACAGTTCATGTATTTTTTATATAATATAGAATACGTTTCGATATCTTATTGTATACGAATTTATCGGCAGTATAACAAATGGCAAACGTTATGTATTATTATATATTTTATATGAACGAATTTTCGTCTCAGCGTGAAGGCTTGCGCTATACAATAATAATAATAATAGTAATAATAATATTATATTATTTACGCTCTATCGAGTTGCCACGCCACGGAATTCCGTGAACCCTAAAAGTGTTGTACCTACTGCAGAGTTGTACCCATGTAAAGGATCGACTCGGAATCGGTAAATAGAAGATAAATGAGATTGAAACCCCGAGAGACGGAATGCCGGTCATAATGCACATGCACGTGGAGTGTAAACCACCAACGACGGAACAGGTGTTTGGAGGATTTTCAGGTAAAATTCAGGCATTATATTCTATTATGCGCATTAATATATATTTTATATATAGACATAATGTACAGCAGCGTCAGTAGGGGACGGGTTGTGTTGCTTAAAAATTACAACACTGGTCGAAATGTTGTAAAATGTTCTCTTTTACTTTCTTGTATATATAATGTATAAATGTATAATATAATATTATATATGTGTGTGTATAAGCCCCGCCGCGTTGCTTATTGAATAGACGGAAAACCAACGAGCGGCATGTGCAAAATATAATGATAATAATAATAATAAAGAGAAGAAAAAAAATGTCGTTCGGGAGTCGTGCGCATATTTCTACGGTGGTACGGTGGTAATACGGTTGGCTCGATCATCAGACGTGTAGGCGCGATTCATATACATAATGTATGAACGAACAGTCTTTTGGCGATTACATTGCGACCTCAAAAACGACAAATAATAATAAAATAAAACAACGATTTATTCAAAGCTATACTGAAATAATATCGTGTGTCTAGAACATACGTCGTAAATCATTTTCATATATGTACGATTTTGTAATGCTAGATGGAATAATTTTTTTTAAATATAACCAAAATTTCTAATGGGTTTTATGCAGCGTGGAAGGGCAAATTATTAATATACATTGATATTTTTATAGTTGTATATTATAAGAAATAATTGCTTCAAATTTTAATTTTTGTTCTCATGAAAAAATGTACTTATAAATCATAATTTATACTTGTACATCAGATAATCTCATCAAAAAACAAAGATAGTCTTCATTTTCCATTATTATATATTATAGCTTTTAAGATTAAAAAATAAATTAATATAATTTTACATTCTTGTATATACACATTATATGTGGTATTAAGATTTACGAAATTATAATGATCTTTAATTACGAGTTTCAATTTTTTTTCGATAATATACATCTTAATATTATTAATGTCATTGTATAATATAAATCTGAGTGGTTTTGGAAGCTCCACGATATAAGACCCTACAAAGCATTCCTTCACCATATACAATATTTTTAAAGCGGATTTTCGAAATCGTAAAATATAATTTTAAAATAATACCCCTCAGAATATACACTGGACTTGCGAAATTAAATTTAAAAAAAGAAATGTATTTCTTTGATGCAATAATATTTTGTTTTTTTTTTTTGAGAGGGGGACTTCAAACCCGAATATAGATTTATATATATAGATATAGTGAATGACAATATATGAACTAAAACACTTTTGAAATATAAGTTTATAATGTATTTAAATAAAATATCATCTTTTGTTAAGTGAATTATATTTTATATTTTATTCGCAATGTTTGTAGTATGCTAAAGTTATATTAATATTTTTGATTATATTAATATATATTTCTTCTTTGACGTAACATTTTCTTTGTCGGATAATTTTCAACAAAGGAAATATATTGTAATAATAACAGGGGAAATTATTATTTATTGCTAATTTATGCTTATGTTTTGTAAGATATTTTCTTAGACTACAAAACAGGTTAAAGCGTAATTGTAAAAACGTATACTGTGTTACTCTTAATAAATTGTGTTTCGCGGTCTTATTATTATTTAATGTGTGTCAATATTGTTATTATGATTACATTTTTTTTTTTATTTTAAATTGTGAACAAAAGATAAATTTGAATACTATACTTCTATACTTTATACATAAATGTATATCCGGTTTAGGGTATAAAATTAATGAACAAATATTTTTACATAGATGTTTTGTGAAAAGTGTTTTTATTTATTTATTAATATTTGTTATTTTTAAGTACTAAAGTACATATTATGATTAATCAGAAAATTTTGAATTTAATATTTGAATCTAGCTTAGAAAATAAAGAATTTAATCTAAATGCATGCTACATAAAAATGTTGTGACAAAAATTGAACGTTTTAAATAGAAAACAAGGACAGAGAGAAGCGATTTAATTAATTTAAATTTTAATGTTCACACGAGAATAACACATTAAAAACAAATTATTTTTATTCAATTTTTTGTCATACGGCTTTTGTTCCTTGTATTAACAGTATTTAATACTTCTTAAATTTTATTTATTTTTTAATTTCATACATGAAAAATATTTACCATTTTATGATTGTACTTAGATAACACTAATTGGGACTACCTTAAGATAAAATTGATTTATAGTTCAAGTAAAATAAATAAAAAGGTTGGGTTACAAATTGAAATTAAAGGTTAAACTGAAATATTATTCAGTTAATGGAAATTCTGAACAAAATATACCTACTAAAATCACCGCACTGTTCAACCATTTAAAAATCGATTCCTGAAGACTTTTTGACCTTTTTCAATGGGCAATTTTTTGTCTAACGCGGTGCAGTTGGATTTAACTTTATTATTCCTAGAAATTCTGCATTAAAGTGTATTCAATCGAGGTATAATTACAAGGGAGCGCATGCACTTACAACCTTTAGAATCTGCATTGAGTGTTTTATAAAATATAAAAAGGGTCATTTTCAAGTAAGGTTTACAAACAAAAAAGAATATTATATGTTTGACGGTATATTGGCAACAAAGTATTTATTAAATTATTGCCGGGACACTTGCAACACCTTCATGCGTGTACTAATTACAATTTATATCTAGAGATAATTGGAGATTTTATGAAACAATTTAAAAATGTAATGCCTTTGGAAACAAATAACAATTTTATGGAGATAGTAGCACATTTTAATTGAATTTAAAAAATAAATACATTCAAATTTTTCGAATTCAGTTAACTGTATCAATGTACCATAGTAAATTATGAATATAGTGGAATTGCAGGTCTCGGAAGTTCGTGTATATTTGTATTTTTTTAGTGAATGGTCTAAAATATAGCTAGATAGATACAAATTTGAATCACAACCTAACGAACTGAAATTTAAAATCACCATATATTTTACATATTTTTACATCATTTTCCCGTTTTAGAAATATTTATATATTATGAATCTATTATTTATCCATATAGCTGGTTATTAAATGCATCATAAGTATATTTATTTTAGTTATAATTATATTTATTATACCATTTAACATCTTGTTTATTTCATTTTAATTTTTGAATAGACTATAGAGTTTATTTTTTTTTAATTTATTCGATATGAATGTACTCGACACAGGTGTTATAAAATAAAAAAATGGATTGCATACTTATTTTGAAATAAAAACGCTAACAAAATTAATATAATATTAAATAATAATATAACTAGTAATATTTTCAAACACGCAGGTATAAATTCTAGTTTGAATTTGATTATATTAAGTTTTCATTTATAATTTCAGTATAAACAGGATTAAAATGCACAAAATATTAATTTTTATATAAGTATTGAGTTTTATATATTACACTTTGAGAAATTAATATTCTGGTAATAGAATATGATGTATAAATGATTAATGTATTATGTTTGTACCAATTATACTGGTAGATTTATCTAAACAAAACAATCTAACGACGATATGAAAATAAATTGCCAATAATTACAATTACGTACAGTTGTATATTTTGCATGACACATTTACAAATATTTTATATCTAGGATAATAGGTTTTATTATTTATATTTTATTATAAACTTAGAATAAAATATAGAATTGTAAAAAAATAAACGAATATCTATTACGAACATTTATTTGAATACCTGAGTATTTAAAACAAAAACTTGAGTTCTTAATATTTTTTTTTAAAAACAAGCGGTTTAAAAAAACCGCATTCAATTATACCTTCTCAAAATTTAACTTAAGTATTATCACTTTTTTTTTTTTATTTAGCCTTTACAAAAATTTAGCTCAACATAATATCACTTTATAAGGTACATGAACATTCTTTGAAAAGAAAAAACTAGTTTTGATTTTCAAATTATTTTAAGAAATAAACGTATTAAACAATTATGACCAAGTATATGATACTCAACATTAATACATTATGCAATAAAAATAGAAATCATAATATATTTATTGTATCTACTAATATTTATATATTTAAACCATATATATATATATATATTATATACTTAAGGTTCATGTTATGTAGTTTTTTTTGAGAAGACTAATAGGCGTTATTAGAAATGTAATTCTTCTTATTTATTGTTCACATAGAGTTTTGCGAATAATACGATTTTGAACATGTTTATCAAACACCAACTCTAGTCATATTATCGAACACTATGCAGATCTCGTGTTTTTATACTTGAATTTGTAAAAAGTCATCAGATTATTTAATAATAATAATAACATATTATACTGCACATTTAATCAGTTTGCAATTTTTCTTTGTAAGACTTGCGATAATAATTATTAAAAAAAAAAAATTGAAAAAATCTTGTACGTTAATTTTAATGCATATTAATATTGCCGTATTCATCGAACATGTAACATATTAAACGTATTGATAAGCATCCGTGTGAACAGCTTTTATTGTAGGTACCATTAGAAATATATATTGTGATTGAGAGCATAAAATTATTGTAGTTACATTACATTTACGGGCAGAAAAAAAAAACAAAATCTCAATCCGGCCGGGGCGTTTAAAGAATAAAACATTTCGTTTCGTTGAATAATACAAAACGTACTGTGCGTATATACGCAGACTAAAAATGCCGAAGAACATTTGGTTGAATATTTCATTGTCTGCATAAATATACAGAGTTGGCCAATTTTTTAATATATGCATTTATAATTCGACGACTACAGTCATTGCACCCTCTTTTCGCACGGCGGGACATGCACCCTTGCATCACGTGATACACATATTATGCAGGGGGAGACGACTGCGATTCCACTGGGTATGTACTCGGCGGTGTACACAAAATATATATATTAGATAAAAGCCACGTTCGTTTAAAGAACGCGCGAGACTACGTTTTCAGCGCACACCGACCCTTTTATGTCGGTTTGCACGAATAACAGAATCTTCATTTGAAAATCCAAGAAGCGCGTGGTTATACAGATTTAAATAAACCTTTAAACTCGCGAGTGCCCGGGGGGACACTGTCTTAACCGAATTAAACGTGAAAATTATTTACGATTATTCCAAGATGGCAAGATCGGAACGACGTTCTAAATACACTGCATGTATATAGCGAACAAACATAAGATACGATATACCGGACATAAATTATACTGCTTATGTTATATAATTTATATTAAATCAGATACAATAAACACGTACGTTATATTATATACTTACATATTTATATATCGTTATACATATTATATAACCTATATAATATGTGTAAATAAAGTGTTTATTTGAAAGAAGAGTGAGCATAGTAGATTCACAAATAATTTTTGTATTCAACTTTGATTTGCTCAGAGGTATTGAAAGCACAACAAGAAAATAAATTGTATTTTTATTATTCAAAATGCTAGAATTAATTTTGAAGTATTTAGTTGTATGTGAATTTTGTTTTGTTGTCTTTGGATATTAAAAACGGTAGTAAAACTATGCAACCACATTTTATACGTGCACATGCAATAAAATATATTATGTGTAGTCGACTTAAATTAAATTTATCGAGAGGGTTGTCGTAAGGCAGCATCCCCGGTATAAATTTTATAACTCGTGAGTTGTGGTACAATCTGTGATGCAATAAAGATTAA
Organism: Pentalonia nigronervosa; assembly: GCA_014851325.1. Lineage (NCBI taxonomy): Eukaryota > Metazoa > Arthropoda > Insecta > Hemiptera > Aphididae > Pentalonia > Pentalonia nigronervosa. The sequence continues at coordinate 47,566 of JACXSJ010000849.1, read as the reverse complement.
ATGAATTTATATAAAAACGTTTTTTTTTTTTTATTTTTAAATTTTTATTTGAAATACATTTACTGGAACTGATATATAATAGGTATATATATTTATATAATATTATATCCGAGTATCGACTGTGGGTCGTATGCCGATATTACTGTCATTGACATTTCTATAAAAATTTGCTCCGTTATTTTTATTTTTAAGAATTCTTGCGCTGGAGGTCGAGTTCATCGACGATTTTTGTATTATTCGAAACAAAGTTTACAATTGTAGTGCACGGATATTTCTAGATATAATTTAACACGGTCGAGTTGAACATTTCCGCCGTATGTCACCGAGAAAGTCGTTGTGCAGTATTGACTTATTATTACGTACGTAAGCCATTATAATAAAATACATAATAGTACCTATGTATTATTATTGTATATGTATGTTATTTATATAAGGCACTGCGCTTTGTTATTGGCGCAGGCGATTAGAACCGCCGCCGTCGTCGAATTTCGGCGGATGTCTTATCAGATGCTGCACAACGACGGCGGCGACCTAGGGTAAATCACGCATATTATTATAATTTTTTTCCTCCTCCGGTCCCGTGCAGTCTCGTTCATTTCCATATGTCTATTTACGTACATTTCGTGAACGATCGCGTGGGACTTGTACTTTGACTGTTGTTGTTATTATTATGCACAAACGGCGGCGGCCTTAGAAAACGAGCTATTATACAGTCTGTGTCGTAGATCGCTCGTCTCTCGGTACGCACACAGACAATCGGTGCAGCGTATTGCATGTGTGTCTGTGTGAGGCGGTCGGTCACAGACTTGACCCGGTGAGATGGGAGGAAAAGGGTTGAGAGCGCGAGAACGATAGGCCGGCAGTTAGAGGGGGCCAGACATCGAAAATTGGTCGACGGCCAAATATATAACACATACATACACACACACGCGCGCACATATATACATTTATTATATGCATATAGGAGAACACGCGGCATTAGGAACTACGACTTATCGGGACTGGTTTACCCCACGCCGAAGCCGTCATAGCCGCAGCGCAGTCGTCTCGGTCGTAGTCAGACGTACAACTATAATAATAATAATAATAATATGTGCATACGCACAAGTCAAGTTAGTGGTACCTAAACCGCGACTACTGCATAAACAATTCAATATTCACGGTGTAACGTGTATTGTATTTAGGTTTTTTTTTCACCGAAACCCATTATAATTAGGTGGGTACTATAACAACTAACGAGAACGGACAGAAAAAAAAAAAAAAACGTAAAACCGATTTGAGGTGTATATATATATATATATTATTATAAAGAACGGAGACGTCTCTTTGGACGAACGCGCGTCGCGCAGTACAATCTATTGTGATATTATTATCATCATCATCACGCGCGCACGCACACGCGCACACACCACGCGCGCGCGCCAGCATTCGTTGTTTTTAATACGTGTGCGTCTCTCGTTCACGCGCCTCTCAAGCCCGGCAAACGCTCGCGCCCCGTTTTAGCGGTAATTTATACGATTGCCGCCGCTGACGCAGACGCCGCCGGACCCGACGGTGATGTTGCGGTCGGAGGCGGGTAGAGGAGACCGTGCCCGACATCGACGCGCGCGTAAATATTACACTAGTCTAGGGTCGATCTCCGAAAACGGCCGGCGGCCGTGTCTGGTTACGATACACCAAAATCACAATATAATGTATCGTATATAAATACATATCATAATATACGCATAAACCATTTGTACGTGTAAACAACGAAATCGGTTCGTTCGCCTTCGCCGTACACTATACAGGCGGACCGACGGTACAGTCGAGCGGTTTTGTTATACGCACCCAATAATAATTTTGTTTCTGTGTACACGTTTTAATATAATATATCGTAGTCTATGGTAATAATTGATGGTCGCGACGCTGTTTTTCCGATGGCGATGTGTATTCGTGCGCGTGTGTGTCGGCGGTCACCCATCCGAAACGGCTGCTACGACTACTCGTTATAACTCAATTAACCCGAGACCAAACATCGGGCGTTACTATACGTTTTTCCGGTAAATGTTTTGTCCGCGCACAGGAATTCGCCCCGCCCGCCATTGCAAACCCATCGTCCACGGTGTAATCTCTCTCTATAATTCCGAGACGTCCGATAATAATTACATTACACTACATTGAGTCACACACACACACACACACACACACACACACACAACCACCCACACACAACTCGCGAACAATTTCCACCGATGCAATAATCTGCCGTTGCACTAATTATGTACAGGTATACCGGCATACCTACCCTCCCCCGGTACTGTTTGGTCACAACCATCGGACTTCGTGCACCTGTTGGTGTGCTGGCATATAGTATCCCAAGGTCACCCGAAGGCGTTAATTCGCCGTTTCGGCATGCAACAGAGAGTGTATTATAATTAATTTTGTTCATTACGCAAACACCCCGCAGACGAGACTTGTAGCATATAAGTGTATTTATATAAAATGCGCGCATAAGAGTTCGGTTTTTGTTAATAAAAAAAAAAATACGATGCATACTAATTGTTATGTAAAATAGTACGATGTAATTTGATTTGGAATTTCTTTCAGGATTTCATGGTACGAATAAAATTATGAGGTACCTATCTATAAACTTTTTGTTGGTTTATAATTTTATTATATATTTATTTTTTCATGGCTATATAATGCTGCAATCGAGCAAATTGAAAATTATTATAATTTTCTTTAACAATAGTAGTAATTTTATTGCAAACGTATATAATCATCATACACCATTTACACGTAATAATGAGATTTTCTTTTTTTGTGAAGTCATACACGGGGTTAAATAAATAAGTCATCAATAAATGAGTTTGGTACTTTATAGCTTATAAGACTCGATTATTTCAAAAAACAGAGAATATTTTTTTTATGCACTTTATAGATATTATATATATATATATATAAATATTTAAATGCTCAATGTTTGAATTCGATTTTTACAGTGTGCTATTATTTGTATTATTTGCAAATTATTCAAATTTGAATAACAATGAAAAGATACAGTGAAACAAATGTTGTGAACTACTAAAATTGTTCATCCTGCATAGTTGTATAACAAAATTTGTATACGCGTAAATTGTAATTAATTCATTTTAAGATTCTTCCCGTCATCTGAGTAGCATAAATGTACTTAATGACACAACGAACGTATATATTATTATGAAAAACCGTTAAATCACAGACTTAAGAGCAATGTAGACGACTGCTTGGTATAAGTCACAGACTACATTAATGTATAGTCGATAGGTTTTACGGCACATTCTTGTCTGCATTACCAAACAAGTTGTAACGTAAAAAAAAAAAAACGGGTTATGGTTCCAAATAATATACGATAGCACACACAATTATACTATCAACTAACACTTACAGTCATCATCATAATAAATTACTTATTCCAAATTAATATAACAATTATCTAAATCACATAAAATTAATTTATTATAGTCAATATGACGAAATATTTTATTTTAGATCTTTTTATTTTTGTATAATATATTTTATTATATAAATTTAAAATTAACATTTGCAAAATATCAGAAATTTTGGTTGTATTCCATGGTTTTACGAAAAAATGCGTTATTGAACGCTAAATAATCCGACAGACGAAAACCAATTCGATTGCAATTCAAAATCTTAAGTCTTGGTTAGCAAATCTAATGGGTTTAAATCGAACTATCGTCGGGTAAAATATAAATTCTTAATTCACTTTAAAACAAAGTTTTATTCACGTTTATTTGTTTAATAAGTTTAACAAATATACTATTTTAGTCTATAATCTATATAATACCTTTATAATTAGCCGCTTTTTACTATATTTTGATTCAATGTTTTTAAAAAAATCTTTGCTCAAATTAAGTTTTTAGAATCGAGGGAACAGATGTGAATGTAAACATATTTGATAGCTGATATTAGCGTAATAATTGTATTTCATGTTAAACCATATTAAAATTATTTTAAACAAGATAATAAATTAATAATATGCTAATAAATTAGTGGTTGAAAAAATTGTAAAATATTCACGAGAAAACTGTTTTTTTTTTTCTGCAGACCACTCTCATTTTACTGCGAAAAATTGGCACGAGATTTGATGTTATTGTAACATATTAATGACGGAAACCAATTTATATTCGATTCGATAACACGTATTTTGCAAATATTGATTTCAAATGTTTTTATTACCACATGCAGGGATTTGAAAATTAAATTGGAAAAATCAATATATCGAATGAAAGTAAATAAAAAACGTTTTAAAACTGATTTTGTTTTTTTATTAAAATATAACTTTTATCAGAGCCACGTGGTTTTTCAAAGACTTCGATAGTCGACCATTGCACTAACTACCTATAGTGTAGTGTTTACCTCCGTACGACTATATGAATCAAGACAATAATGTAAATTATTAATATTATTATTATCACGAAGATGTATTGAAAAAGTGAAAATTTAATAATCACATTTATTCGAAATAATTGTATGTAGCCATATAGTTTGTGTTAGTGACCGGGGCGGAATAGGGCGAACCGCGAATGATTGGCGGAGAAAAATATTCGAGTGCTGGAGGACTAAGGGTTGTTTGCGCGACGACAACGGGTTTACATTAAAACGATTACTGCGCCACTCAGTAGATATTCTTAATATTATGCGCGCGACAAACGAGTATTATAATATGATCATCGGTATTCGGTATAACATTGTACCGATGAACTACGATACGAGTCGAAGACAACGCACCAATAAAAACATACGTCTTATCGCGGCGGACATACTAGGTAACGAAAAATTGAAAATCCGATGACGGCTGATATCCGTATCGACAAATTAACATATCGCGTAATATAAAAATTAGTGAAATTTAAAGTGTAGCTGTAACATTGTAAGTTATTATTACCTGGTATACGTTGAATATGGCGAATAATATATCCGTAAGTCCCGGGTCGGCCGCAGGGTCAGCAAGGGAACAGCGATCACGATTTGTACACCACAATTAAAACGATCACTGGCACTATATCACAACTACGACTACCCGTTACAACGACGCTCTTGTATAGTGTCGAGCTGAGATCGTTCAAGACGACGGTCTTACCACGGTGGTAGTAGTGTACCTAGTGGCGGTGGTAGTATATCGATATGTGGTGGTGGTGGTGGTGGCGGCGGCGGCGGCGGCGGCGGTGGTGGTGGTGGTGGTGGTGGTGGTGGTAGTTGAGCATAGTGCAACAATGGGACGAAAAATAAAAATCTCTTGTTGTGGTGCACCGCGGCGAAGGGGCAGCTGCAAATCGGCCGATGGAATTCCGGGTGAGGTCGGTCACGGCGGGCTAGACGTGAAATAGTCGACGGCGACGACAAACGCGCGCGCTCGCTCGGTCCTC
>JACXSJ010000849.1:0-42055 GCA_014851325.1 Pentalonia nigronervosa | reverse complement strand
TGGCGGTGGTGGTGGTGGTGGTGGTGGTGGTAGTTGAGCATAGTGCAACAATGGGACGAAAAATAAAAATCTCTTGTTGTGGTGCACCGCGGCGAAGGGGCAGCTGCAAATCGGCCGATGGAATTCCGGGTGAGGTCGGTCACGGCGGGCTAGACGTGAAATAGTCGACGGCGACGACAAACGCGCGCGCTCGCTCGGTCCTCACGGGGTGCAAACGAATAACTAGTTTTTGTAAAAGGGAAATATAATAATATATAACACTCGGGTAGTCGTCGTCGTACAATACACGACAAGACTCGCATCATCGTCTATATATATATATATATACATATACGATATTGTATACATTCATATAACGCGCGCGCGCACACACACACACACACAAACGCGCTATTATAAGGGACCGGACAGCATTATCATTTGTGTTGCACTGCGGCTACCACGATATGTGTATGCGACGCCGCCGGTTATTGTCGGGGAAAGAACCAGACGCCGCCGAGTTCGGCGTTATACGCAGCACGTATGATATTGGTGGGCTACCTCCGCGTACGCGTTTCAGGTATGTTTCATCTCCGCGGGGTTGATTTCGTGCACAATGCGTATACGTGTACACGCATTATACTCGCATAGGTGTATGTCCGTATAATAATATTATATGCCTACATATTTTTTGTGTATATATATATACATACGAGTAAAACGCGTACAATGACGTGTGAGTGCGGGTATGCGGCGCTCCACTACTATTTTTCTAGTCGCCCTTGAGATTGTAACCAGGGGGTAGAAATCTTTTATACATCTTTTATTACATGTATAATCTATACACGGGTGTGTAATGGCGTCGTTTCGGTCGCGTTTCGTTTCCACGAAATAAAAATGACAATAAAATGCGTTTCAGGTATATATTATTATTTTTTTTTTTTCGCTTCCTGCTCCGGCACTATACAAAATATATTTATTTCGTTACAGGTGGACCAATATATTATTATATATATACAATAATGCGCACGTTAAACACGAACGGACCTGCACACAATCGCCCGTCGGACTATGTACTCAAAATATCGTTCAAAAATCGTACCTCTATAATATTATCATATTAGTATTAAACGCGAATCGCGTGCTAGAAAAATCATTGCATAATACTGCTAGGTTAGATAAATAAAACAAACACGGTAATACGCGACAGATAAATAATAATAATACATACCTCATTCACATTCATATAGTTTTAATTTTTTTCTTCGACGCACAAAAAATAACAAAAAAAAAAAAATGCAATATTAATAAACTTGTTTCTGACTTGCGCCCTTCAGTGAAATTTAAATACGCCTACACTTAAATATAGGGTGTCTCATGAAGATTTAACAATTTTAAATGGTAGGATAATGAAATTTACATAATCCTTCCACTTTAAATTAGTAAATTTTCTTATGAATATACTTACATAACTTTATACCTATGTTATTATGTTAATATTCTTTATATAAAGATTACAAAAACCATAAACTATCCATAAATTTATTATTTACGTTATAAAAATATATTCATGCAAAAATAAACTTAATTATTCTTTTCTCTTGATAACTATATTATAAAGCGTGGTCAAAAATATAAGCTAATTTTTCTAAAAACGTCAAAAACTAATCAAAATTGTTCATTACAGTTTGTTTGACATTTTTGATAATGTACTAAGGTTATATAATTTGTTGAGTTGTTTCAGTATGTTTTTTTTAACACTTTCAGTCTAACACAAATAATATTGCGTTTATGTATCCAATATCCATATATGTACTTATCTATATTTCACATTTATTTTAGTTATTTTTTTGGATTTGTTGTTCTTTTAATTTTATATAGTAAATTTAAAAAAGATTATAATTTGTACTTATACGTCTTATATGTCAATTAAAAAAAAAAATATATATATATACAAATATAGAAAAAAAAACTGAAATTTACAATGTGTATATAAACTACCTAAATACCAATGCCCATGCCCATAAGGTCATGCATAACACACGGAGTTTCACATAAAAGCGTTTTTAGAATGATGATAAATCGTTTTCAGATTCAATAAGAAGCATGCCCCTATTTATCAAACCCGTCCAAATGTCCAAGTGAACTATACGTACATTGTAATTCTCACGAGACTAATTCAGACCACGAGGCAAGCGAGCAATACCAATTGCGACTACCCACTGGTTACTGCTCGACATGGGTAAACTATAGTGTTCAAAATTTTATTAATTACATTTTCTTTTCATTAGATTTTATAATTATGAAATATTAAATATTTATTAAATGGCCAAAATGACTGCAGAAATACAATAGTTATAAATTCATAAATCAAAATATAATATTAAAATTTCTTTTATATACTTTAAGCGTTTAAAATATCGGAGAGGCGTTTTTTTAGACGTAACCCACAATAGTATACGTATACCTTGAAGTAAGTATAAATACAAATACTGTATACCGTGTACTGGAAATGGTAGTTTAAAAAATACAGTTATATAATTTCAAATGTGTGACAGTTTTGTGTTCAAATATAACTAGAGGACGAATACTAAATTTGTAAAAAAAAAAAAAAACATTATAAATATTAAAACGTCGAGGATAGTCTACGGATTGTAATAAATTTTAATAGCAATGTAAACGAATGATTCTATAACACTAGTGGTTCCAAAAATTGCTTTTGGGATTTTGGGACGTACCTATTTATATTTTATTGTTCTGTTGTTATCAAAACTAAACAATAATTGATTAAAATTTTCGTGGATTATGATTTATGATTTTTATTTCTATTGAGAAGAACAATTTGTGGCTGTTCAAATGTGTTTTATATCCTTCGTACAACCCTAATATTTAGGCTTAAAATGCAAACATACAATATAGGCTAACGAATGATTTATTTTTATTTTGCATGCAACAATGTTTAAAGAAGAATAACATACAGAAATATACGGATGTAAGGACATTTTTTTATTTACCATTGAATCTTATTAATAAAGGTGTAGGTATATAGTGTACAAAATTCTATTAATTTAATTGTTAAAATAAAATATTATTACAATTTATTACGTTTATAGTTTTCAACTGTTGCTTGTTTATAGGTGTAATGAATATAATAAAGGTATAAATTATTTTTTTTCAAACTGGTTTAATTAATTGTTTGTTAATTGCGTAATTAGTTTAATTATTTCATTAGTATAATATAATCGTAGAAATAGAAAGACCGTTGAAAGGGAAATACAAATTATATTGAGGTAAATCATTTTTAGAAAAAAATTTAAACGTGAATATTTGCATAGCTTATGCTGAAAAGAAATGTTAAACTTAAGATTGTTTGACTAATTCCTAATGCGTGTATCATACTATCATCACCAGTTGCGTGCAATGTTAAATGCTATTTTAGTAATTTAGTATAATATTGAATATATTGTAAAAAATGTATAATATACCTAAAATTATTAATAGATTTTGAACCGAGCGATGAACTAGTTTATGTTATTTTTTATAATATAATTTATGTTAAAAATTTTCAATTCGTGGGAATCGACGAAAAGTTGTAAATAAAAATGGATAAGTATTATTGATTCAATACGCCTGTGTTATTTGACTCCATCCGAAATAAAATTGTAAAATGCATTGATGAAATTCAAGCTCCAACGGACAGAGCTCCAATTACCGAGTGGTTTGAAATGACGAGATATCAATGTCGTATAATATATGTACAATCAACTTAATTAAGTACAATTATGTGGTATGTGATATTAACGAGTGTATCAAGTGTATTTTTAATTTCAAAATTCTAATTTTTAATCAATTATTGTAAAAAAAGAAACAAACGTTCCATTTTTAACCTAAAAGTGTATTCATATAATATGTATCTATTGTACCTATTGTACCCGAAGTTTACCAATTTGACTTTGTTAAAATGCTTATCCTTATTATACGAGAAACGAAAATAAAAACAAATATCTAACTTACCTATACAATAGTACTAATATATTAATAATATTATAAATTTATCAAAATATGTGCATGACATCGATATATTAAAGAATTATATAGATTTTATTATTAAATGTTAATCGAATACATTTAATTTGGCAAACAATAAAATGCTTTAATCTTAGGAGAAACCACTAAAATAGAACATAGGTATAGTAAGTATTTTTTCAATAGCAATTTCAGTAATCTTATGAAGTTATTTTACCATCTAAAAATGATTTTTAGTGTCAATCGAGCTCGTGAGTGATAAAACTAAATCGAATTTCGAATAAGCAAGCCTATAAAAATATAGCACAACGTATTTTCTGACAGATGTTTTGTAACGGAAAGGGAGAGTTGGTTGCTATTTGTTTCACCTTAAAATAGTTTTTACAGGAATAGCATACAGAAGCAGTTTGGGTCTTAGGGTAGGCTTAGCGTCTTCGCCAAAAGATTATATTATGTTCTATAAACCGTCTTGAAAGTTGATGAAATTGTCGAATGCTCACTATTCAATCACACCGAATCGAAAAGATTCCGTATGCAATACGAAATAATATTGTGTACATATTATATTTCTTATTTTTTTTTTACTCAAAAGAAGTCGTATTATTTAATTATGCGTTTTGGTGTTTTGGTAGTTGGTACAACTTGTAAAATAAATAAAATAAGCTATAAAAATGGTGGATTCATTCGCAACGTTATTAGTTTAATTTTATTACTATTATTATACAACCACTAAAATAAAAACTAAGGATTTTATATTATCTATTTCATTTTAACTTATTTCTTTTTTTAAAGCATGATAACATAATATTATAATATTAAAAAAAAATTAAATTAAAAATGTACTTCCTATGTATTGCGTTGATTTACGTATAATAGTCGAATGGTATATAGATAATAATGTTCAAAGATTTATTCTAACGCAGTAAAAATTACTTTTATTAAAACACAACGTTCGACTGATTACATCAAGTTTGAAATCAGTGCCTATAATATTATCAACATTCTGTTTATATGTTATTATATTCCTTCTAACAATAAGTAATGATAGTAATAAATGATAATCATTGTTTGTAGAGTTCAGAAAATACTATTGGATTTTGGAAGTCGTATTAAGTTATTTGATTTCATATCTGAACGTATACGGAATGTAGAATATAGATGTGTAATAAACCTAGGGCTTTATTATGTTTTTTTTGCAAATAGGCACTTTCAAATTTATCGCCTTTTTACCTTCATCAAACTTATATAATAAACTTATAAGCCTTTAGAATACGCATAGATACAAAATCTGTTAAAATATTATCTTACAAAAAAAAGGAAACATCATTTAGGTAATCATTATTGGTCATCGACAATAAGTCGATAAGTTTTCTAGGATAATAAAAATATTATAGCTTCGCTTAAAATATTCAAAAACACAAACCAAATATATCTAGTTATTGTTTAAAAGAAGAAGTTTGAATGAATAACCACATTTAAAAATAGATGCGTTGCCTTGATACCCTAACCCAAGTGTATTATTATTTATTAGGCATAAATTTGCCGCCCCCAAAATGTTATCGTTCTACAAGACACTGCTCATATAGGTCCTGTGTCTAAATACGTCCCTGATAATATTTACATACGTACGTATGAATATATTTATATAATAATTAATGTATATGGACGGGAAACCGATAGCGATTTGAACATTACGATTATTACAGTAGGTAAGACTTACGTACTATATATTATATAATAATATAATACGTTCGACAAACCATCTACTAAGGTGTAGGTGTAGGTATATGCTCCATACTAACTATAGAAACCATACTATGGTGACTGATACTATGTATAAGATCGAAAATCCAGCCTATGTAATATATTATTGTTAAAATATTTACAGCCATTCAGAATGTTCATGGTTCGCGTTCGCGCAAGGGAAAACGTGCCTTAAAATACACAATTATTGAAGTATTTACAAAACCATTTACCTGAATACATATTGTTATCGGCTTGTAAACTTAACGGGGGTACCTATTGTATATATTTTTGTATTTTCCGTAGGTACCTCTATAATTACATTTAGAATACGTATTACGGTGTATGACGATTGTTCGTACGAAAACGCAATAATAATGTACAAGATTTCGAAGACCTTTTTAATCGAGTTTCGCAGCGCCGAAGATCTAGAAACGGGCTGTACACTACATTGACAACGTGACGCAAAAGCATTGCGCATCTGTGCAGAAGTCGGAGAACGGTCGTTGGGAAAATCGTTTGCTAGACGATCGCTGGTTTCCATAATAGGTAGGTAAGTAGGTATGCCATTGATAGTTATCAGTAATTCGGTATCACTCTATTATTGTATACGTGCACACCGTAGATCGTGTGAGCGTCAGCCGTTTCCACCAAAGAACTTGATTTTTGTTTCCGCCAAAATTATTTCTATACCTATATTATTGAGATGGAGTTTGAGAACCCCTAGTCCAGCTATAACAGCGCTATCGACGTATGTCGGGATTTGGTATAAACTATCATTTGATATTGAAGATATAATTAAGAGATAATTGATTGTGATATGTAGTGTGTGTGTGTGTGTAAATGTGTTATTTGAGTGCGGAGTTAACTATGAGCATTGTAACAACAACGAGAATATTACGAGTAATACGACAACGTAGCCGTGGTTCTCAAACTATAATTTAGGCAGGCAAGTAGAAAAATATTTGGCAAAAACAAATATCGAATATTATTATTATTTTTTCATTTTGGCGGTAACACTACTTGTCGGAAACGAAAATCAAATTTTTGGCGGAAACGATGACCACGCCCCAGCGTATCATAGTCGCCAAAGAGAAAGATATAATATTATTATATTTATACAGTGTTCGAATTTGGGGACGAAGTTCCAATACTAATTTTTTTTTACTGGAACGAAAGGACGGCAAGACACAATAGCTAATGCCCAAATTAATTTGTCATCAAATGTGGATTTACATTTTTGCTAATGATACTGTCGATAAATTAATTTAAAAATGTAATACATTTTATAATTTTTAAAGTTTTAGATCTTAGTTTAGACCAGTTAGTCTATTTGATGACAAGTATTGTTGGCTTCTACCTATCCTATATAGACTCACAAATACGGCGGCCCACTCCGTCCATCCAACGATCCCTCTCTCTTGCTGAACGCCATAATAACTTTGTTATTACTTATTTAGATGTATTTTAACTAAGAATAAAACTATTGATCATTATTATATTTTATCTGGTTTGATTATTAAAATGGAAATTTTAATTATATAATCATACTATTATAGGCATTATACAATTTTGCTTTTTAAGTGACAACTAAATCTAATAGACAAATATTTAGGTGATTATAAATTCATGTTCACTAACATGAATTGTATTTTTCAATTCATAAATATAAAGTAGAAATGTAATATTTATTTAAACAAATCTAGTGATGCAAATCCTCTTATTGGCCTGTGTTTAATAATTTTGCCCTTGGAACGCAATTTTTAAATTGTTGGAATGAGCTTTTCAGGCACCTCTACTTTATTTTTTCCAATTCGAGCAGTGATTATATTATATATTTGGGTACTCTATTCATTTGCACATAGACGTTGTTACCGTTTACCGAACTATGTACCGTTTAAACATCATAACTTATACTCAAAAATGTTTTATCTATTTATAGATCAAAAAGAGTCAAACAATTTCCAACACTTCACCATATGCATAAAAAATGCTAATATTAACATTTGGTAGGAATTTCGTGTATCTTATATGGTTTTTTGTTTTTACATTAGGTTACATTAGGTACATCAATAAAACAAAATTGATTTTGTCAAAAACTGGTTTTGTGTATAAATTCCTGTTTTTTCTTAATTTTATCAGAAACCACCCTTAACGTAGAAAATCAAAGCGTTTTTACTGTTCCAAAAAGTGATGAACCGATGACAGAGACAATAAAATAACACACATCATTGTAAAATCCATACATTCATCGCATTGCTCGGAATATAAAAATCAATAGTACTAAATAATATAGTATAAAAAACTAACAAATTTTTTTTTATATTGAAATTTGATTTATATGTTATATAATAAGCAAAACATTAATTATTTTATAAAAATACCTAATTGTTTTATGGACATTTTAATCTTGCATTATTAATGTCAACTGCAATAATAAAAATGACCTTATTTTATTCCATTAGTATAATTTCTAATAGTGTTAATGTATAATACCAGTATATTTGTTACAGTAGGATTTTATGTATTATACAATTAATAATTATCAATTTTCACTAAAAAGAAAAAACGATAATAATTATTATTTTTTATTTTACTACTTTGCTGTTAATTCTAATGATACAGTAAATTAATATGCAAGTATTTATTTATTCATAAAGTTACATATAATATGTATATTTCGTATTTAAAATTTCTTTTATAAATAAATTTAATATATAAGTATGAATCATTGTTTTTTTTTCATATTTATAAACTTGATAAACTTGTATGAATACTACTAATTTTGTATTTAGATAAGTACTATGTACTAGTTGATTAGTAAATGATTGTATATAGAAAAATATTAATAATATAATGGTATTATAAAATAACATAGATACGATAAGATACTGATAAGTGATAACTTATAACAATATAATGTAGGCAATATACTAACCATGTCACCAAACTTATATTCAATAAGAAATAATTAATAATTTTTTATGCTTAATTATTTTATAAGTTAATGTTTTATACTTTTACGAATACCTTTTTTAAGTATTGCTTTTAAAAGTTAAAAATAAGAATAGTTTTAAGATTTAACTATGAATACTGCCTTAAATTATAACTTATATTTATGACATTTTTTAGTCAATTAATTTAATTTTAAATTTTAATACAATGTAACTGATATAACAAGGAATATCATAAATGTGCGTATAATAATAATAAATTTATTGTATTTAATTTGTTTTTATTCACAATATTTGTTTTTCTTTAAGTAATAAATTATACGCTAATTAATTTATAGATTTATTTTATATATGTATGACTTAGGTTCACAGATTTGTATTTTTATATACTTACATAATAAATTATCAGTAGTTATAAATTAATAATGACAATTAGACCATACACACAATAGTCTATAGATTACAATAAATAGCAGATTTAAAAACGTAAATGTTAAAGTAATAGGTAAGTAATAGGTTTGTTGTAAATGCCCAGAATCAGAGTATACCTATTATGGAAGGTGTATTAATTTATAAGTAATAAAATAAGTATTTTCTTGATTGTTTATAATTAGATACTAATGAGTGAGAAATTAGTCAACAATATTATTTTATAAGTACCTACGTAAGTATATAATATTATATCATATTGAATAACAGCTGGAATTTTGGGAAAGAAAATGTATTATAGGTATATTTATATTGTTGCTTTGTTCGTTTTAGTACTCATATTAAATAACAGTAGGTGGTACCTAAGTTTAAGGAAAAATTATTTTTTTTTTTTTTTTTTTAAAGCACGGCGTGCTGTTGGCTTTTAATTTAACTTGGGATTTACGATATTACAATATGATCATCATAATTTTCACGCAACATTTCGGCAGTAATTTTGTTTTCGAGAACTAATAAATAGATATGTCAAAAACTAAATATGACAATCCTTTACCTTGTACCTATAAACCGAAGTATTTTCGGACTACAATTTCAAAAGTCGAATGATAACCCCAGTGTTGGAAATTAAGTTTCAGTAAACTAATATTACTTTTCAACAGATTTAGTTACCTGGTCAAATCCGTTTCTGCATAAACGTGTTTTTTTCCTTCCAAGGTATTTTCTTTTTTCCTGGGTTGATATGCCTCAATCGTGATACTATCATATTTAAAGCTGGGCAAGTTAACTATTTTTTTTTTAACTCGTTAAGTTAATATATAAAAATTTAAGTTAAGTTTAAAGTTAAAAGTTATTTTTCTTTTCTATTTAACTCGCTAAAAGTTAAAAGTTAATTTGATAAAAAGTAACTTAACTTATTTAAAGATAAGTTACTTTTTTCGTGTAAAATTAATTATCATACATTTTTATTAAAGCTTAAAAAATAACATAATATAATGAAGATTACTATTTTTTAAAAACGTATGTAATTGTATTAATTACAGTAGGGTACTTACATACTTTAATCAATTATAAAATTCGACAAAACCCTTATGATTACTCCCATAGTCCTACAATGTTTTTGTTTAATAATAATATTATATAAACAGATTTTCTGTACATTAGCAATTAAAATATTATAATTTATTACTAGAACAAGGACTTTCATGCACTAAATAATTATCAAATATGTATTTAAAAATATGCACTTATGCATCAAAAAATTAAAAAATATGCGATTAAAATATGTTCCCAAAAAATTTAAAACACTAAAATTTATATTTTTTCTTTAAATATTTAATTTTAATAGTTTTATATAATCCCTTTATAAGTTTTAATTAAATACAAAAATTAAACTTACAATAAAACATAATACACACGCGGCGAATGTTCTAGAACTAAATAATTATTTTACTACGTACAATTTGTTACACAAAAATACAAAAATAAATGTAATAAATAATTTGATATCACTTTTTGTAATCAGATCTACCCATTTACAATTAAGATAAAATGAGTCTCTATCGTCTTTATGAGAAATTATATAGAAACAATTAAATATAATCATTTTTGTCCTTGATTC
The DNA here is from genome assembly GCA_014851325.1 of Pentalonia nigronervosa. NCBI lineage: Eukaryota > Metazoa > Arthropoda > Insecta > Hemiptera > Aphididae > Pentalonia > Pentalonia nigronervosa. Next base: position 31,306 of record JACXSJ010000849.1, on the reverse strand, counting down.
ATGAAAAATATTCACCGAAGTACATGATTTTCGAAAAACCTTCAAAGTATGCACTAAAAACTTAAAATATGCTCTTATAATCAAAAATATATCCTTTAAACACAAAAATGTCAAAATATGCAAAAATATGCACTAAAAACTTTGAGCTTTTGGACACAAACTTTGTGAAATGTATTGCGTACTTACTCTGCATACGATAAAGTTAATCAGAAAAAATATGCGAATGCACGAAAGTCCTTGTTCTATTTATTACTTATAACAACTTAATACTACACAGTATACATTATATATGTTGAACCTTTTGGTTATATACTCTTAACTAAGTACTTTTATATTATTTTAATACCTATTGAAATCTCAAATACAGAAATAATGTGAAACACTTCCGACAGTTTACAATTTAGAATTTATTTAGAATACAGAATAAAATAACATAAATAGTATTTGATTTTTCAGACAATTATTATTATTTTTTTTTTTATATAAAAATAAGTTATAAAAATCAAAATATAATTTTAAATCTATGAAATTTATATTAGAAAAAATAAATAAATTAACTAGGTAAGTTAGAAGTTACTTATGAAAATAAAAGTTTCTTGTTGAGTAGATTAGTTAAAAGTAACTTAACTTTAACTTTTTAAGTTGTTAATGCCCAGCTTTGATCATATCTTCTTCTTCTATCCTCGTGTTCTTCTCAAATCCATTCGCTCCTTTCAAAACCTACAATAGTAGACGACGTCAGTAGACGTTTATAGTTGGATCTTTATTTTTGCCATCGATTGTGTTTAGTAGAGTATCTATGACATTATATTATATAATGACATTAGAAGTTAACGGCATTGTTTACTTTAATGTGAATCATCCAGTTCAAACTCGTAACAATGCCCTAAGTGCGTGTAAAATTCTTTATTTACCGCTGGTAGTTATATAAGTGGATTCCATTAAATATTTTTAGGGCTTCAAGGTTGTTGGAATATGACTTATAGAACTTAGATTGTTCTTATATTATTGTTCATTACCACTTTTGTGAAGGCCGTCATCCTGACACCCTGAAATCAATTTTTTTAACTCAAACTTTTTTTAGGCTAACTAATTTTTTTTATTAGGAGGTAGGTATATAATCAATAATAAATTGTAACCAAAAATTCAAAATTTGTAACCTTTCAAGTCTCACAGTGCCCGGTTGACGGATTTTTCATGTGGATGTTTAAAATCAAACGTACAAAATCTGTAATGCAATTAATCCGATACTTTTTCACAATGTATTGGGAAATATCCTATAACAACATATTTGTTTAAAAATTTGTTCTATCGTCCGAATCACATTTTCGGAGTTTTAGAATATAATTATACAGCCAGATGAAATTTATTATAATAGTCTTTATTTCTCTTCTACCAAAAAATGTAGATAACATACAGAACTGAAAAAAAAACTAAAATAACAAAACAATAACACATCATTGTGAGACTAATAGCTTCCACGGTTTAAAATCTAAAATAGCTGAATGTTTACGACACGTGCATCTGGCGAAACTGCCTGATTGCATACTTATAGACGAATCCCTATGTTAGTCCTTTTGGAACCATATATTTTAGAAATTATTTAGTCATCACTCACGTTTTATATGGTGTTAATAAAAAAAATGAGTATTGAGATCAGAGTAGACTAACTTACGATTGCACAAAGAGATTTGTACTTTGCTCTTAAAAAGCCCTATATCTTAGAACATAAATCTATTTTTTTTATCATTTATTTATAATGTACTGTGCATAATATTACATTATTATATTACATGAATGTGTTGAAGATGTGTATATATTTTTATTATGTTTATATTGACTATTATTTGATTGTTATTGATTACATCAATGTATATTATGCAATAATTTGCCTTATTATTTTTGATATTTTATTACAATTATTAATATATTCTATTGAAATAACAATATGTAAATGAATCTGGCCTTTTTTGTGCCTACCATTAGTAATTTTTTTTCTTGGACTTATTTTCCGTGGCCTATTTTCCTTTTGCTATTTTTGTACTTCACCTTGTTTTCCGTGGTCAATATTACCAGAGAAATCGATGTACATTTCTGGTTTGATCGTTGTTTATAGAATAATTTTATAATGTTTCTATATATATATATATATATATATATATATATATATATATATATGCATATCTACATAATATGTGAAATATAAGTCTATACGCATATTGTACGGATATTGATGAGTAGTGATAACAACGATCTGCTGCTTTATACTAGACGTATAGACATGAAAACCTCAAAACCATAAACGGACAGGTTAATTTTGTGGAAGATTTTTCTCGGGTCTCGGAGTTGTGTACGACCGTGTAATACTAATATTTTTTTATGCGTGTGTGTATTGTTAATGATGTGAAGTTTTTGTGCATTGGTGTTATTGTTCGTGTATACCGTAAACTCGGAACGACAAGCCCGACTGCTAAGTAATCGACAACAGCGTAATACGTTGTGTTGATATTCGGTAGTTAATTATACAATATCATGTTTTTGTGATAACGAAGACGAGGAAGGAATATCAGTTTTTACTTGTTTGATTTTGGTTTTATGAAAAAAAGCTTAAATGTAGAAAGTATGAAAAGTGTCGGTTTTTGAAACAAATTATCGGACAAAACGATATATTTTAATTTTTATGTGCAAATACAGGCTGCAATGACAAGTGACAAAAAAAAAAAGAATAAATTGTTAAAATCGATGTAAATGTTGTAAAGGTAATTAAACGAGCGTTTGTGTAGGTATACTATATATATGTAATGAATAGTGAATTATAATATAAATGTAATTTTATTCATTTAAAAAACGATTTTATCTAAATGGTTCGTAAATACATTTGTAGAATGTTAAAAATTTAAAATATTAAATATGTTTTTTCAGAATTATTTTTAATGACATTAGGAGTGGTCGTCATTTGATTGGTAGAAATAAGCAGTGAAGTAATAATTGGTAGATATTATTTTTTACCATGTTCTATGGATATTAAAAAAAATTATTTGATCAATACAAGTATACAACTATAAACTATATTGTACAATTATATTATTTGTTGAAGTAGGTAGGTACGCAACTGTATTACAATAGTTTCATGAATTATATTTTAAAAATAATTTAAACTTTTAAAGTTCCTTGCAGAATAGTATATATATTTTAAGAAAATTCTGTTAGTAAATTTAATATTTTCTGGAATTTTTCTTATTGACAAAATACTAACAACAAATATTCATAAAACCATATTATGAAACAATTTTTTTCAATCAAGTATATGATATTCGCTACAGTTTCAAATATTAGTTTAATAGATTTAAAATACACATCAGTATATGCTATTTATAATACGCATTTTATGTTTTGATTTTCTCAGAAATGATTTGGCTCGTACAGTGCTTTGCAAAAAAAGTTTTTGATTAATTTCTTTCATAATATTATTTGCAGAAATAGTTTTTTTCTAGGTTATTGTACATATTTATTCTCATAAAAAATAAAATTGATTTGTATATTTGTTTGGGTAGGAAGGATATTATGTTTTTATAAGGATTTTTATAAAACTATTTTTCAACATACTATACAAAAGTTTATCATCGTTGATAGCTATATGTTTAAATGTATTATAATATATTATATCAGTTCCATTCAATTTTCTATTTGATTGTAAAACTATTCCATTAAAAATGGCTTTATTGATATTAGGTATTTATTATACTTGTTATTGAATTCAGCATGTTTAGGAATGGTCTACATTTATTAGTTCAAAAATTTATCAAGCAAATAAACACATAGTTAAACAAAATTAGAAGTTTTATCGATTTGCATTTTTTGCATTATATGGGTTCAACAATGAAAAAATACACATATTTAGACTTAATATAATTACGCCTCTGCGTGTATTCGGTTTTTGGCGAATCGAAATAACAATTGAACTGTGTACTAATCGATCCGGTGAAGTATACATTATGTTGTTCACAAACAGGCGATAGGACTGTGTTAAGTTTATGTTTTTCACGGCACGCGTCATACTGTGTTTTATGCACGCATAAGGTGTACGTTTTGCATATTGTTGGCTTTTATAGTTTATAGTTTGTACACCACGTGAAATTGGTACAAACGCGTCGTGATTACGATGATTTTTTAGGAAAAAAAGATAGGTTCTTTGTATTTTTTGGCGTATTTAAATAAAACGCTGAAATCCCAAGGGATGAAAAAAATCTCCATACAGGTTAGGCTTGAAATGCGATTGGCGCGTTAATAAACGTGACGCGTATTGTATAGAGGCTTGTGATAATATAATATATATATATTATTAAAACAATAATAAAATATTTAATTGTATCTATGCAATGTAATATTATATACTGTAAACAAAATAAAATATAGGCGTTGCGTGTGGCTATTTGCTAGTGATGTAGACGGTGAAGCGCTTAATAGTAATTAATTTAAGATAATTTTCAAGAGTAAATGTTTTAGATTCTGAGCGGGGCGATGAATGTATTGATTTTAAAATTCAACACAAGGATTTCTATAAGTTTAAAAAAAATTTACCGGAAAGTTAAACTAATTTTTTATGAGCGTTTGAAATTAGACATTGGAGGATATTCACCAGTTTTCTCCGGGAACGATTTCTTTATTTTGATGTAATTCAAAAAGGAATAACAATAGACATTTAAAAATTCCATCAAATGTTCTAATTATCATTTTCTATTAAAAAAAAAAAAATAAATAAATAAAAAATTTGTTGACAATTTTTAAGCTAATTAAAGCCTATAAAATTTTCGGTTTTTCAAATTTTTTTCTTTAAATGTCGATATAAAAAATGTTATTGGGTCAATTTCTTGAAAATGTAATACAAGATTCCTCATAAGTTGTTAAAATAGCAGATTAAAAATAATAATAAATAATAAAAATATATAGGCACAATTTTTTTTTTTTTTATAAGCATTTAAACTTCAAATTTTGACTGAAATTTATCGTTGAACATTTGCAAATTGTTTTGTAGTTAAAAATTTATAAAATGTTCAGTTTTTATAACTACAGATTGAAAATTTAAAACAAGATTTTTCATTAGTAATTATATTGTAATCAAATTTTCATCATTTCTTTAAGATTGATTTTTGTTTTTGTTTATGCTACAAACCCACAAAAAAAAAAAACACTTTGTTAGTATAAGTCTATTGATTATAAGTTTTAATATGTAATAACTTATAATAATTAACATTTAAATTTATAATCGAAGTTTTCGATTATTGTTTAAATAAGTAGGTACACCATGCAAGTTAACTCGGTTACTATAATGTTATTGCTACTAAATAAATAATATAATCGCCGCTGTTTTTTCCCTCTGATTCGTGATTCGTGATAATAAGACGTGATAACGTGCGGCCATGTAGTCTGTTTTATGCTTTTTTAAGGATTATGCTTTTATCGTTCCCTGTTGCTTATATTTAATGATACATATCTACACGGTGTATAAAAACTAATAAACATATATTTAATATAAATGTACTTACTCTGTAAATGTCTTACATAACACGAATAAACAATACAACTTAAATAATACTAAAATAATTAAAAAAAAATAAAATTAACATAGTATATATATACATAAAAATATAAAATACATTAAAAGGTAAATACTATTCAAAAACTACTGATGTTGTATTTATACTAATTAAATATATATATATTTTTTTTACAGATATTCAAAATATTCAAACAATTAAAAGTTTGAAAGTATTCGAATCATTTGGTGGCCTTAATATGGTTTAACAGTACAAAATGTTTATTAGTTTACATTGCCATCGTTTTATACTTCTAAATCTTGTAAAAAGTCTTCATTAATCAATGTATTTTGTGATACAAAAGTCTCACAAATTTCTGTACATACTTACTGATTTTGTAATTAAACAAATGTATCAATCAAATGTTAATATTAAGAAATGTAATAAATAATATTATTTAATGACTATTTAAGTCAATATTTTTTAAATAGTTTATTGTTCTGTAATCTGGTCAAATTTATTTGGAATGGCTTCATAGTAAAGTTTACCAATCGATAGGTTAATAAGAATTTGGACTAAGATTCACAGAGTAGAACCTCAGTAGGAATTTGTTATTCTAGTATATTCACCATCAATGACATAATATTGCTGTTTATTATACCTAAATAATAAATAAAATACATAATAACACAAATATAAAATATTTGATTATAACAATAATTTTAAATAAGAGAACTGATACTTATAAAACTTATCCAATGGCTAGAAATCTACATATTTTAGAATAGTATAAAAAAAAATTCCGGTATTTAATTCACCTTGTACATAATGTCATTATTATACATTTACACAAGGAAGTAACACAAAACATAATAATACAATCAAAAATAACAAAAATAAAACTTAAAATTAAATACCGAGTTGTTACTAACTTCTAGTCATTACAGCAGATCTAGTAGGTATTCTATAATCTAAGGCTGTCTCCTGGAGTCTATATTAATCTATTCATCGATTAAAAATCAGCCCGATTTTACATAATATACACACATAATTATTTTTCCACCAACGCTGATAATTCTAGGATAATATGCAAATACGTTGCGTTTTTCAAATATGAATTCAATTCTACCATTTTACTAATAGCAATATAAATATAATATAAAATATTCTAGGCTGACAGACCGTCTCCACTCAAAATCGTTTTTCGTATACAATCATATTCTATCATTGAATTCAAATTTAACACCATCCATTACGGTGATCCGCTTGATACCTACTGTACAGCAAAGTGGTACCCACTTGTCGACCTTTTTTATTTATTTAATATGACACATGTTTAAAATATATTTGTATAAGTCGTGTGTGCTCACTGCTCAGGAAATACAGGACTCAGAGGCTGTGGTACATTAGAAAATTTTATACTGCGGACTCCCTTATAAGTTCCGTTCCTTTTTTCTTAGATCGTAGGCCGTGAAATTTGGCCGATGTTCATAGTATAGCTACTGTTGTTTTAGTATATAAAATACGAATAGTTGCATCATACTTCTCAATATGAATATTAACATAGGATTTGCAAAAGCACAAAGGTACTGTCTATACATAATTAATGTGTATTGCAAAAGTATTTTAACTATTTCTACTAATTATATATGATCGTTATAATCGAGAGCACATATACTATTTGTCTACTTCTATGATTCGGCAATAACCCTTTGATGTGAATCATATTAAACAGTATAATTTCTATGAATCGTGGTTTTGTAACATAGGTATTGATTAGTGATTTAATTTTTCGGTATTTTTAGAAAGCAAAAGTGTAAATAGCAGTGCATATGTGCATATGCCTTCATATTTTTATTAATCATTTTAAAAATTTCATATAGCTTGTTATAGAGGATTTTTAAATAATTATTATTTGAAGGTCGAAAAAAAGTATCTACACAATATTAAAAGTGATAATAATTTTATCGATTATCTATTAATTATATGTATATTAATATAACATATTATATTAATTATATTATAATTAATTAATATGTTTAATACATATTAATTCTTATGTATTAAACATTTTTTTTCAAAACAAATTTTTTAAACTAAAATAAGAATTTACAAACTATAAAACTAGTTGGCAATATATTTGTGAAGGATTGAAGATAATTCGACAACGTAATAATTCCAACTTCACGTAGGCATATGACATCCTTTATTTATTGCACTATACGCAATGATTGCACGATAAATATATTGTTAAATATACTGAAATCATTTTAACCTAAAATGTTCAATTCAATTTCTTTTGGAAATAACTTAATTTTTTTAATAGTTTACTAAATAGGTGTATAGTAAATTAAACATTAAATAAAAAAAACACTATATATATATATATATATATATATATATCTGAAAATTGCCAATCTCACAATTTTACGAAAATTAAAAAAAAAAAATTCGTATCTATTCAAATTCTAAATATAAAACACATGCATACAGCAATGAGTTGTAATAAAAGTGACATCGACAAAGAAAATATAATATAGGGCTTATTATTTTGTATATAGATAATGTATAGAATGTGTACCTACATTATTATAAAATAAAAGAATATAATATGAGTGTTTATAGATTGCGGTGTATAAAATAATGTACATTATACGTGTTACATGTAGTTAAACTTATACAAACGTATTGTGTATCAAGTATAATAATATTTTATAAATGGTTTAAAAAATGCAAGACAATTCAATTTGTAGTAGAGGTTTGTGTTGTGTCTATAATCAGTATTATATAATATTACTAGCTAGTTTAGTTGCATGTAAATCACTTGAAGTTATTCTTAACTTAATCTTTGGCTCGGGCAACGCCGGGCAGGACAGTTAGTATATTATAAATTAAATACTTTCGTGGTTGAATAGCGTCGAGAAAATCTCTTCAAAGTTCAAACCTACCTAAACTTAAACATATCAGCTAGACCCACAGTAGGACGAACATTGTTGTCGAACATGTTCGTATAGTTTTTTTTCTAATCTGTGCGCGTATAATATGCAATTTATAGATAGGGCGTATATAAGTACGTATTTTTTGTACACTTATTTTATTTTATTATTATATTTATATATAGTTTATAGTATGTAAACGTTTCGAAACCTATAATAGATGTTTTATGAATAAGAAAAAATAAATGAAACAGCAGCTTTATACGTATTATCTTTAAACATTATGCTATTAAAACTAAATGCGAAAACAATCTCTTTCGTTATAGCAAACAAATAACAAGTAACAATTTAAACGATTCATTAATTAGGTACCATATTGAATTTATTACAAAATATTCTATATATGGTGTTAATTATAGGTTATTATAATATCAGGTATAAGATATATGCAGTTATACATCAGGGTTAAGTTTATCAAGTGGCGCCGAAGTCCTAAAAATTTAGTGGGGCGAAAAATATTTAAAAAGACTACAATACCTAAATATCGAATTCAATAGCGTACCGGGGGGGGGGGGTATAGTGGTTTTACCCCCTACCTCCACATGAGATAAATATGAAGCAGCCTATTATACAATTTTAAAAGATATCGGGCCAAGGTCCTCTTCAAAATAGGGTTCGTCGCCACTGAATATATTAATTTGTAATTTATACGTCAACGTAACTCGGTGGAAAGAGGACCTGCAATATCAAACAATACTATTTTCGTGGATTTTAATAATATATTGATTTATTATTTAAACAATTCTTTATTAATATTTACTAATTATTAATTTTTGTTGCCATCTTATTGGTTTCCATTATCTGAATAATAAATAAAAATACTTAATATTATAACTCATAATATTTTAATTTGATAGGTAATATCATTGATGATTGATATTAATAATATATAATTAATGGTAGTATTTATTTGATTTAAATTAACATGCAGGTACAAAACTAATAATTATACAGGAAAAATGTATTTACATAGGTGTAATTTACACTTGAAATATTATCATATAAAATAACAATATAGTTAATTGAAACAAATCGTTAATTATTTATAATCGCAGACCATTTTTGTTTCTAAATTATTTTTGAATGAAATTACTATAATATTACCGCAGTCTTCTCATACAGACAATATAGTTCACAAATATTTTATTAAGCATGGTTAGTATAGTAAGAATAAGATTTTATTAAAGTAAGTTATTAATGTAAAACAAACCAATGATGCGAAAGTGCTGAGACCATATAATTACAATTTGACCATTGTTATAAAACGCCGTCGTCATTGTCACGACGAATACAGAGTTCCGCTGCCGTTGCTATCATGGAGTTCGGTAAGAATGTGTGTATGAGGGTTGTTGCGGACAAGTAGTGATTGTAACACAGACAAGTAAATTATTTGTGTTTGTTTTAAATCAATAGCAAAAGTGTTTCCGACCAAAAACTGTGTTCAATTTTATTGTAATCGTTTAATATACTTATCACCGTACCTCATTATAGTTAACAGTGCTGACTTAATTGATTTTTGAGAGAGTCATAAGCTTAGAGCGTTCGGGGGTAAGATGATTATAGGTTTAACGCAATGTCACTTGGTAGAAGTGATATGACATTATATTATATTTATTTAATTATTTAAAACGAGTAGATATAATAATTTAATTACTGGTTTATGCCTTTGAAAAATATTTGAAATAAAATATATATATGATAGACGTTTGTACTTTATTAATAAATAAAAATAAGTAGTACTGTTAAATACTGCAAAACCACGAAAAATAATAGTGAGTAAGTGTATAAAACATAAATATAAATTTTGCTAAGTCTTCCATCATAAAACATTAAGACCGAGCCTTGTATTTAAGGTTATTGCCGGCAAGCAATATATCTTTTAATCCTTATTCCGTACCTCTTAACTGCTGTTATACGTCTGTTGTACCAACGCTAGAAAACATATCAATTAATGTAAAATTTCAACATCAAAATTGTTGGTATTTTTAAAATTTTCAGTGCATAGCTTCTTTTGCAAATATTTTAATCCTATTTTATAAGTAAAGCACTAACAGGTATTGTTTTTATATCCTCTGAAAATGATTATTATTCATTTTATTTTATTCAAAAATCTGATTAATTTTATGATTTAAATAATATCCTTTTGATGTTTGTATTCAAGTATACATTGTTGGCTGTAGTAAAAATACCGAGAAAAATATATTTGATGTTTGTAAAAAATGAATAATAGAATAATGTATAAAATAATATTTTATGTCAACATAATTGTTAGTTTATTTATTATTTGTTTATTGTACTTATTAATTCAGAACTAAAAAATTTATAATAAAATTAGTATACCGATTGAGATTCAATAATACATTGCAGTTTTGCATTTGCTTTTGTACGACAGTCAAACAAAGTAATTTAATTTGTTGTAAATGCAAATATATGGAAATTACACATTATATAAATACTGTTTTTAAAACTATAACGATGTACATATAAATATAATAATATTATATACGATTTCAGGAGTACTGCTGACCCTAAACCGACCCCAAAAGTCCAATAATATGCGAAACGTTTTATTTATTTTTTTTTTTTTATTACAATCGCATTGTGCACAACGACGTTCTATTAAAACACCGTAAACGGGATAATTAAAAAAAAAAAAAAAAACCAGAAATATTTAATGATTTTTTTATAGCGTAAATTTAACTGTACCGACTGCCTGTATAGGGTGATTCTTTTATCAGTAAACATTCATTATCATGAAAAGTATAAAAGTTCTAAGCTATATTTTTTACATTACTTAAAGACGTAGATACGCGAAGTTAGAACCCCAAATTTGTGCGATTGGTTCTATTTTGATATCATTTTTTTACAATTTATTTGTAACGTCAATACAAATTTTCAACACATTTTGGTGACATATAAACATAAAGCTTCGGAGTACCAACGTTACACATATAATTTAAAGCCATTACAAAACAAAATTTTTGAAAAAAATCATATGTTTTTACAATTTTTAATTTTATATTCTGTGAAACAAAATATTTTCTCAGGGATTTCGATATCTATATAAGAATATTTATTTTAGAAAAATTGAAGTTTGAACTAGTTATTAATTAATTATACGTATTTAAAGTTTAAATGATTGGATAAGTGAACCAACATTTTAAAGAGTATGTACATCCTTTGGACACTCCTTTCTGCTCTTCTAAACTTTAAAATCTAAATACTAATTAAAAATTAACTAGTCGTGCGAAATTTTTTTTTTTTTTTAATAATTGCATCAATAAATATTTCGCTTTTCAATACTAACAAAAAATAATGCTTTCAAATACTTTTCGAGACGCACGATAGGCGTTAACTGTCAAAATGATCACACTGTATAGACACATATAGTATATTATACATTTATAACGTACCTACACGGGAAATTGACTAGCGCCGCGCAGCCCATAATAATAATAACGTTGCCCACCCTTCGATGCACAATTACTACATACTTACCATTATGTTGTCCGGCACGGAGTGTGGCAATTGGCAACGGCGGCGGCGGCGGCGGTGGCGTCCAATCTCGATGGTACACACCACTTCGGCACCATAATATATATCATATTATTTTATGTACTATAGGTACATCCGAAGGACAATAAAATGATACGATATCTACCCGGTGCGCGAATATAATAATATATATATATATATGTATTGTTTTATCGTATATTATGTGCACATAATAATATAATGACGTATCGAACGAATGAACGATTATAATTACTCTATAGGCGGACGATTAATGAAAGCGTTTCGTGTGTATATGTATACGTTTAATATCGTATAATATAGTTTATAGGTATAATCGTCATGTACATAATATATTATAACATTATGTACATACATCGCCGCCGCGGACGCACGCGATTAATGCGCATACGTTTTAGATAACTAAATACGCTCGCGTATATACATATTATAATACATAATATATACACACACACACACACACACGCACATATATATATATATATGCAAATAATAAATTATTAATCTCTAATGTGCTAGACACGGTATGTACGACGACGACGGCCGTGGCTTAAGTACTTCGTCGTGTCCCAGACACTATCGTCCAGCGCGTGTGTCTGTGTTTATGCCATCAATAACAATCCGGCTCAAGGACGGGAAATATTATTATTATGATTCGATGGCGGCGGCGGCGGCGACGGCGGTCATTTCGCCCCGGTCGGAATATACACTGCTATTATCCCTATTATCATTACCGCTCCTACCTATATCATTATGTCGTTTTGAAAATATCAATGATACGTTTTGTTTTGTTTGTTTTGGCCGATTTTCGTATTATGTACCTGTTATAATAATTTATATAATACTTCTACCGGCTGACATCGCCTCGTCGTTTTGACTGGTGAAATTTTAATTAAAACGAAAAGAATTGCCCGAACCGTTGCTTGTTTTTATATCGCGCTTTTATTATTCGGTTCGAAAAAAATCGGTTTTTTTTTTTAAATTTTTTTATAGTGCCTGCAGCACTAGTATAAGTTTGTGAGTATGTGAGTGTGTGTATTGTAGTGGTCTGTACGCATATATGTTCCTACAAGTAAAATTAATTCTCATATGACAAACGCCACTACTATACGACCCCTCGTCAATATGAGATATTATATTGACGTGAAATGGATTTTAATATTAAAACGTTTTAGAATCGTCCTTAAAACGTTAAAAATGAAAATGTATATGCACACGAGTATAAAAATCCCGTATAACGTAGAAAACACATTTGCATTTCGCACATTGCGCAGTGTGATAGACGTAAATACAGTATAGGTATAATGATTATTTTGAATTAATGGGAACTTGAACAGACATTTTATTAATCATAACGACCGCGGCGCGCTGCAATAATAACGATATGATAATATATTACTATGCTATGACTAGGACAGAGAAAATATAGCCCAAAAAAAGTATAAAATATACAAGCACATATGCGTTTAAAAATCTTAAATTAAGCACTAGTATTTTTATTCTAGCGGCTTATTTTATGTAGAGAAAAAATAAAACAAATAAATAGCCTTTAAAATAAAAATAAAGAAGACGTGGACAACATCTAAGTCGGTACGTGTATGCACTTAAATACTCAATCAGTCCGCAGTCATATACGGCAATGCTCGGAGGCTTTCAAATAATTAAATGGTTTAAGTATTAATTGTTGTTTTGATAAACGCTATTTAAAAGAATATTATATGCAGTAATAGTCTTAAAAAATGAAATATTTCTCAAAAAGCATTAATAATTAATAAACCTAAATAAAAAATTACCTTGATTTGTAAAAATATGCAATATAAAACTACAATTTTGACTTTGTCTTAGTATAAAACAATTTTGTTTCTAGCTGTCCTTTTTTTTACAGTTGTGCAAAATAAATTTGCAAACGCTATAAAAGTCTTCTGCTCAAGTTATGGTGGTCTTCAACTATGTATTATTATAATATAGAACCGATAGCAGTGATATATTAATGTATTATTAGAAAGTGACAAATTAACAAACCGATGTTATGATATTATTTTTTACGATTTTGGTAAATGTCGAATGTGTGCAGTACATTATACAATCGGATATATTAAAAAGATGGATCCGTTCCAAACTGCAGCGTCCCTGAATATATAATATTGTACGTAGGTACGTGCGAATTAGAAAACTATATAATATAAGTATCACACACTTCTCTCTATTTTTATGCATTTTCTTCCCATTCGTTTTTAATATTTTGACTATTGTCGTACCAGCAGCGCGTTATCACGATATGTCACGGGGTTTTTAACCAAATACGTCGAGTGTCCACTATCGCATTGGCCAATGGTTATTTTTCATTTTACAGCCCAATTCGAATATTATCATTCACCGCTGCAGTGTAAATAATATATTACTAATTATTTTTGACTGCAGTCGGCATCATGTTACTCCAAACGGAGTGGTATTGTTTATGTATAGGTCGTAGGTACACGGTAAGTACAGGAAACGAATTTAGTTTAAAGTCACTTCAACCGCCATATACAAGTAATAAAGTAATAATTACTACCATAATATAATAATATAGTGATTTCACAAACGAAATTATATTTCGATTTTATTATATTATTACGAAATAATAATTTTTACTTTAATAAATAATATATAATTAATATCTTAATATTAATAGTTAAAATCGTTTCGACCTTCAACATGTTTGAGGTGTTCTATTTGTTGAAAAACAGTATCGCACATTCGCATTTTGCGCCACAATAATGTATGAGTTGATTATGTTACGGACAGCATTTTTTCGTATATTAATGAGAAAAAAAAGGTTGAAGGCATCTACGAGCTTTCTGTTTATATTCGGGACACGTTACACATAACATAACTATATCACTGACTCGCATAGGAATTTTTAAAAATATGTTTGGTTTTGTAGACCTTAGACCGTATTATTACCAATTTTAAAATTTACTTACGTCTAATAATTTAACAGTAAACCTATCATATCTAAAAATATTAACGTTTTTAAAAATATTTTTTTACATTATTTGAATTTATCATAGAACAACATTTTGGAAAATTAAATGATTTTCTTTTATTTATCGTTATTATTTTTTACTTTTTTGATTTATTTGAGTCATAGAATACATCCTTAATTTTATATTTTGAATCAGAATATTTTTCGGAGAACTACGGTACTGTTATTATGAAATATATATATATATATATATTGAGTGGACCAACATTTTTCAGCGGTACCTACTGTGCCACTTCAACTTTGCTCATCTAAACTTAAAATATCTACTTATAACTAACTAATTATATTCGTTCAAAATTCGATTTTATTTACCTATTCAAAATTTCAAAACAAATATTTTGATTCTGAATATGAAATTAAAAATGTATGTTGTCATTCTATAAAAAGTAAAAAGTAAAAAACGTTAATTTCTACTATTCAAGAAAATGAGTCTTTATACCATTAAATGAATATTACCCTGTATACATACTATACAAATATAAAACCCATTTACCACGTGAGCGAATTAAATGGTCACTGCTCGGCGAGTAAAGTGAATAACTCAGAAAATAATTATAAACAGTTTTTAAGTCTTATTATATCTTAGTAAAGTGTTTAGATTACTAAAGTTTAAATTGCACAGTGAAAATAATACTCTACTTTTTACAACTTATTTTTATTTAAAACTGTATGTAACGTGATTTTCACATTTTACATAATATAGGCATTAAAATTACCGATTTTGGTTATTTTTGTTTGCGTATACTTATGGAACTTTTTGAGGAAAAAATCCGGAGCTTTAATTTTACGAAAAAATCGTACTTATAATATATTTAAATAAATTCAACATGCGCCGAATGTTAACATGACTGGATGTATAAAAAGAAGCATACTGTGGTCAGGAGTAAGGCGCTATGTTTTTTACAACTTACTATTATAGCTACGATCAATGTATTCACAAAATGTTTTGATTCATTGATTTATCAAAGATATTTAAAAATAGTTGATGAAATGTGTATAGTTGTATTAGAGATCACCGATTTTCACAAGAATGATTGAATGTATAACAAATGACTCTATAATATTCAAGACTTAGTAATAAAATATTATTTTTAAAATTTTAAGTTATTAAAATATAAACTTTAAACTCGATGACTCATTGATGCACTGTGACAGATACCTACTTTATACATTTTAAACAGGATGTTAATCTACATTTTTGTATCATAAAAATTAAAATTATTACCTAGTCACTTCCATTATAATGCTTTCATCAACTTTTATTTTTATGTAAAAATACTTTTGAAAACTGCCATGTTGACATATCTAAAGTATGAGCCGAAGAAAATTCTGTGCTTTTAGATAGCTGGATAGGCACTACTTGAAAGGATCGCTATAAGAGAACGCAAAAAATAGTTTACAGAGAAGAAAAAACAAACAGATTCCCTGTGCTTTGCAAAAAACCTTCAAGATTATTATATACGAACCATTTATTGCTCTAATATTGAAATTCCGTCTGGTTCATTATGTTTCATCCTGTAAGGTAGAAAATAAACGAATATTAATATTAATCGAATATTTGAACATAATTTGTTTGAGTGATCATAATATTTATGTTATTAAACATTCATCTCGTAAGGTAAAAAATAAACTAATATTAATATTAATAGAATTTTTGAACACAATTTGTTTAAGAGTGATAATAATATTTATATTATTAATATGAGGAGCTTATTATTAATATTTTAAATTGAAAAATATTTTGGAAACTTTGTTTTGTTAATTTTAAAACACCTTATATTTGTTTTTTAAGAATGAAAAAATATTAACTAAATATTTTTCTTTAATTCTAAAATAATTATATTGTAGAACAATAAATAGCAAATTATCAAAATGTGTTAATATTTACCAAATTAAATTTAAAGTTGATTAAAAATAATAACCATTATTGTTTGATTTAAAATAATTTTTGATTCAGATATTTGCATATTATAGATAATCATTAAAATACATTTCTATAAACCTACTCATTGATATGTTTTTTTTAAATTCTAAATTAATTTAATTAAAATAAAAGTAAAATTCTTGGAATAAAACTATTATTTATGTATTGCCATTTTAAAATATTAATTTTTTTTTTTTGTTATTTGTATTTTCTATTTGACTTTCAATAATTATTTTATTAATTTATATTTAGCATAACTGTTTTGTACTTAAATAAGTTAAATTAATTTAACAAAATTAAAGTATTTTTAATTAAATAAATTATATAGTTTTATTTTTTTTTTAACAATGATTGGCTAAAGAGTTTTTGGGAAAACATTGTTAATATCTATTTATTATATATCTATTATATATATGTGAAAATGAAAACATTTGAGGCTTATGTTCTCAGAAACTACTGAACTGATCGTTATGATATTTGTTTTTTAATTGAAAAGCTCATTGCGGAGAAGGTTTATGGCGTTTGATCGATTCTTTAACTTAATAAACAAAGGAGTTATAAAAAAAACTAAAAAAAAAAATTAAAAAAAAAACTAAAACTAAAAATGCTTTTTTTAAATGTGATTTATATTATTTGTGTTTATTTATAAGGTTACCAATGGTTTTATATTTATATCAAAACATTTAACAACAGCTTTATAACATTATGCTTAAGATGCTTGGGTTTTTCTTACCCATACAGCATAACAAAAACAACGACGCCGCCACCACCGACAACGGGCGTTGTGCGAGGTGAATGCATTCCGCGGTTACCAAGGATGGAACGACCGACATTTTAAGTGAAGCCGCGTAAAAGTCGGAACGCTGTTGAATATTCAAGATGCCTGCATTTAAATAGTAAACAGTAATTCCAAGATTGTATTATAACCTATAATCATGTATTCCATCATTTTTGACTCATTTTGATTCAATTCCAGTGATATTTGCTGATTTTTTTTGTCGTTGTTTATTCAATAGATATATTCTGACCTGCGTAGCCATTTATTACAATAAAAACGAAAATTAATTTAGGTCGTTCATCGAATAGCATAAAATGTGAACGTTTACTCAGATTAAGTCAAAATAACAATGGCTCGCCAGATAATTGCAATATTAATAGCGATAGTAACAATATTAATAACAATAATTATGATAATATCAATAATATATCTATTACCAATAGTGTTGGTAGTATTAATTATAACAATATTAATAACAATTTTGCATTTAATGATAGTGATGATATAGTAATGATATTATTAATGATATTATTAACAATATTCACGATTTTCCTATTGACGAAAATTTAGTTGAATCACGTGTTCCATGACATCGATTTAATTCTTAGTGCTGAATTGCCGAATCAACGAGAAGATCCTTTCCTATTTAATATCATCAGTAGAAACATGATTCATGGCCCATGTGGCCCATTTAACATGAATTTACCGTGTATGCAAAACGGAAAATGTTCAAAAGGTTTTCCGAAACTGTTTACTATTGCGACACAATCCGGGCAGGATGGTTATCCAAAATATCGTCGTCGATCATCTGAAGATGGTGGGCAAACTTTTCAGCTTAGAAAATCCGGTAATCGCATGGTCACAATCGATAATCGGTGGATTGTGCAATATAGCCCTTTATTATTACGTGCATTTGACTGTCATATCAACATAGAACTTTGTCATTTAGTAAAAGCCATTCAATATGTTTGTAGTTATATTAATAAAGAATCTAATCAGGCTGCATTCTCAGTAGAATCGCTTGATGAAATTAAAGCATTCCATAATGGCAGATATATTAATTCATCAGATTCATCATATATGGTTTTACGATTCACGAACGGTCACCAGAAATTTTTCAACTATCAGTACACCTTGAAAATGGCAAACGTATCTATTTAACGGATCAAAATGCTCGTGAAAGATTTGAAAATGTTAGAAACACCACTCTTATGACTTTTTTTGAACTTTGCTCCCGTGACGATTTCGCGAAAACATCGCTTTATATTGAAGTTCCATCTTACTATACTTTTACTAATAATCGTTTCAATAGAAGAAAACAAGGAGAGCCAATTGTACAATACCCTGGAGTCAAGAAATCCAATGTGTTCGGTCGAGTATACACTGTTCTGGGTGAAATAACTTGGGTAGTAATGTTGAGTGTTATTATTTACGTATGCTTTTGCATCACGTCCGTGGACCAACTTCATTTTTAGATTTAAAAACTGTTGAGGACGTTATTCACTCTACATTTTAAAGAGCTTGTCAAGCGCTTGGTCTGTTACAAGATGAAAGTTATTGGAATTCTACTCTCGAAGAAGCTGCTTTATTTTAATCCGTGTCGAATCTAAGAAAACTTTTTGTTATTATGATAGCATTTTGCCACTTTACGAATTTAACAGAACTGTGGCAAAAGATAATATGTCATTAGATATTTTGCAGCAAGAAAGGTATTATTCTGGAAATCGCGATTTAGCTATCACTCCATATATTTTGAATAAAACTTTAATATTAATAGAAAATGATCTTCTGGAAATATCTGGAAAGAAGCTGTCTGATTTGACTCATTAAATCCATTAGGTCTCCCCCCACACAAACTTGATTTAAAAATTGGTGCGCCTATTATTCTCATGCGAAATTTAAATGCTTCCAAATTATGCAATGGAACGAGATTAAAAATATTATCTTTGGAAAAAAACCTTATTGAAGCTGAAATTCTTACTGGCTCAGCGAGTGGTCAAATAGTATATATCCCAAGAATACCAATGATAAGTTATCAATTTATAAACTTACTAAGTTTGTTATCATTGATAACAAACGAGTATCCCTTCGAATTTAAACGTGTCCAATTTCCTATTAAACTTTGTTTAGCTACTTCAATTAATAAGGCACAAGGACAGACAATGAAAGTTGCAGGAATTGACATTAGCGATCCCTGCTTCACTCATGGACAATTTTATGTTGTCTGCTCCTGCGTAAGCTCAGAAAAAACTTATACATATATGTCCCTGGTGAAAAAACTAATAATATTATTTATAAAGAAATATTGGTTAATCGATAGTTATGTAGCATTTTTCAAAAATAAAAAAATTACTTTTTAAAAAACGTAATTTTTTTTTTAAGTTTAGTATAAAACGCGAAATATGAGTTATTTTAGTTGTCAGCCTATTTCAATTTAGATATTATGTTGTATTCACCGCTTTCTTTCGTTGTATTTTTTATTTTAATGCACATGCGTTAGCTAAATTTTTATATGCATCAGACAGAAATAGTTATATAATGCGTATTAGCATTATCAAAATAAAACATTCGACGAAAGAAAGCGGTTATCACTTACAGTATAAATCACTATTTTTTCCCCGGACAACGTCGGGTAATGAACCTACCTAATTCTAAATTCACTCACTTACGCACCTTATGGGGTCCACAATCCACTGCAGGTGGATGCTTACTGCTCACATATTGTCCACGATCCAATGCAGTGGATTACCTATCTAGGTGGTTTAGATGCATGTAAATCATTTGAGCCACTTAACTTAATATTTGGCTCAGGCAACGCTGGGCGGGACAGCTAGTAATAAATATATACTATTTTATTTGCAGTGAATAAAAATAAATAGTCAAAAAAACTGTATACAAATTATTGATATTCCCACCATGGAACTACAAAAGTACAAATACTATTTTTATTTATTGACATGCTGTTAATTTAATTTAAAACTAAACATTGATGAAAATGTGATTCCAATCATTGATTTGTGGGATATTTTACCTGACGTATTTATAAATAGGTATATTATAATATTTATTTACATTTTTATTAAAAGCTGTTTTACTGGTGTGTACAATTTTTATTATTTATACAGGGTGATTCATTTAACGTAAAACATTCATTATTTCAAAAAGTATTTACGTTTTTGGAAATATTTTTGTTACATAGTATGAAGTCGTTACATAATAACATTTTTTTAAAAAAATTATTTTTTTAAATATTTTTGAACCTTATTATTTTTTAAGTTTTTTTTACTTTTTTAAATTACAATTTACAGTTTTCATTTTATAATCTAAAGCAGAATATTTGTCTGAGTATTTTGATACATAAAAATTGAATTTTGGAAGAGTAGTTTATGAGTTATAAGTATTTGAAGTTTAGATGAGCAGTATGGTATGCGGTACCCCGTAACATGTTAGTTCACTACTCGGCGCATCTAAATTTAAAACACTTATAACTCAAAAACAACTTGTCCAAAATTCGATTTTTATGTATCAAAATATTCAGAAAAATATTCTACTTTTGATTATAAAATTAAAACTGCATGTTGTAATTCGAAAAAATAAAAAACTTAAAAAATAATTAGGTTAGGTTAGGTTAGGAAAAAATGTTGTTTTGTAATGACTTGATACCATGTAATAAAAATATTATCAAAAACGTAAATACTTTTTGAAATATCGAGTGTCTTACGTTAAATGGATCACTCTGTATACATGGTATTAAATTATATGATGGATATTATGTTCAAAGTGATAAGTATACAGGTATTATATTCTGTATTTTCTATTGACAAAATAACATTTTTTAATCTTGTATATTGATAATAAAGATATTTGACATTTTTTTAAAGTTTTGGATAGATAACGTTAGTACAATGTCCGTTGACAAAAAATATTATAGTTTTTAATTGTATATTAAATAATATATTGTGTAAGAATTCAGATTTTTACAAATTGAACTCGATTTCAAAAAACGTTTTTTGTCATAAAAAAATAGCATCATAATATTCAATGATGTATTAGGTTTATGACAAGTTTGTTTTACGAATTGCTGCGTAATCCACAATGTGTCGTGCAATTGTTTATTTTCGAATATTATAGTTAAAAATTAAATGATATCGAAATGTGACAAACAAAAATGAAATAAGTTATGCTGTTCTTGTTTAAAAATGTCAGTAAAGTTTATAAATATAACTAAAATGTCATTTATTGTTAATTGAAATGCATATAAATACATTTTATAAATTAATGATATCGTAGTTATTATTTACTGAACCGAAATTACATTGAAGAATTTAATAAGGATTTATAATATTAACATTGCATTATTTTATTAGGTCGATCAAATTTAATTAAACTTTGATAATTTCAAATTTAAGTAATGTACGTATTCTCTCTCTTATATGCATTTTATTTTAACTCATTATTATTATTATTATTAATATTATTTCATAATTTTATCAATCTAAAATATCAAAAAAGAGAGGTAAATAAATATAAACAGTATAGTAGGTACTTAAAACTAAGCAAACTTATATAAAATTATCAATTTTATTAATTTAAATCTAATTAGTTAAATTCTAGACAAACTCCATGAAGTATGAATATTACTATTGCTTGAAGTGTATGAAAATTTGAAGAGGATGTAAAACTGTAAGAAAAATGTGCGTACCTGAAGATTTAAATGTCTTATTGATTAGAATATAATTAAAATGGGTTTGTTAAACTTTTTTTTAAAAAAAAGAGAAACTCTGGTCCCTCTTGCATCCTCTTCAATTCAAGCATTCATTACTGATTATAGTTATTAGTTATTTCATTTGAGCATCAAAATGTAAAGGTTTCCGCTGGTTTTACAACATGTTATATTAAAACATAATTTATAGGCACTGATCTACCGCTATCTAGTGTCTTCCATCTTGATTATTTTACTTTGAACACTCAACGAAAAAATTATACAAGAGTGATCATGTTTAAAATAAGTTCGATAAACATTATATTAACATCCCAATTTTAAGATTTTTTAATGTACACGTATGCAGTTATTTATAAGAGTACAATTTATTTTTATAGTGCATATTAGTTAATTATTTACATACAAGTATACTGTATTAATAAATAAAAAGAATTAACATTTTATAGTTAGGTAACTATTATATTATTTATAAAATACTATGCTGAACATGTAGAATTGAAATAAGTGTTATAAAGAACAGATGATTATTAATACTAATATTTAGTTTTAATTTATTATGAAACGGTTATGAAATATTTTGTTTTTTTTTTAAACATCTACCTATTTGAATGTATTATGGCGATAAGAATATAGCACAATCGCATAGAATAAAGAAAATATTTTAGGAAAAAAAACATGAAAAATCATCACCGATCACTTATTTATAAATGACTTATATATAATTTTTATAAAAAAAGTTTAAAATAAGAATTTCCAATGAAAATTAGTTAGTGGTCGTTAAGATTTTATAAGTTTCTACAAACTTTACTGTCTTTTACACGTAAAAGAATTCAACTTTGGCCCTATGAAAAATCTTTACATATTTGTTTCAATAGCAAAATTTAAAAAAGTGTTTTATGTACGCACTACTCATACACCATAAAAGCTATTTTCTATAGTTTAATCTATATTACATTATTATTTAGTACCTATAATAATTCTTCATATCTGTTTGCAATGTTGCTGTTGTAAATGAATTTAATCTAAAAAGCGTCTATATAAAACAATTGAACACTTATTTATCTTTAAACAATTTTTAATAATACTATATAAATGTAATTTTTTTATTTTGACATTTATGTTTAAAAAATATTTACTCACTAATTGAACAGTATTTTTTATTTATTATTTTTTTTCCAAATATTTTATACAAACTTGTACTTGTTGAATAAAGCATACAATTTATAAAATTGTATTTTTCAATATTATGGAATAGTAATATTCAGTAATACATTTTCGATAGTTACCGATGCTTTTGATATTTTTTAGTTAGTTAAGTTTCAACATAAATTAATGAAAAAGAAATAAAAATAATTAGGTAATTTAACACAAACAACTATCTACTTAAAACTCGAAAAAAATATTTATGTATATTATGATGTTGTATGACAAATTTTACATGTACCTACCTGGAAAATAGCACATTTAAAAAAAATAATTGTTCAAGTTCAGGATATTATTCTAATACATTTTTAGTATTTTAACATAGAATGTTAATTACCTATACAAAATTATTGAAATTAATTGCATTGCAAATATTATTTAAATATTCGATAAATTTTTATATTTAACATAAAAAAGTTTAAATATTACTTTACATAAATTCAATTATTTTAATATATTATTCAACCATAGGTATTTTTCATAAATATATTAAATGTTTCAAATATAGGTAGTTTTAAAATGCCAAAAATCCTTTGGTTATTTTAATTTCATTATAATTTATATGATGCACAAGATTTAAAGACACAAAAAGTTAATTTAAAATGTAATTTTATTATTATTCATGAAATATAACATTTTACTTTGTTTTTGTATGCCATATATAATAAATTATGCGGTATATAATATATATATTATAAATTATTCGAATATTTATAGTTTTAAATGTTTATTATAGCATTACAAGCTCAAAAATAAATAAATAATTGGTTCATTTAAAATCAATAAAATTGCTAATATTGACATTTAATTATTAAAATGTAGAACAATAAATATATCTGTACATATGAATGTTATTGAATTAATTTTAATACACATAATTCAATACGTTTCATATTTTATAATTATAAAAACAATTTATTAGCTAAAATAATTAGACATACGACAATAAGTTAAAAAACTGGTTATTTACTAGTTATTAAATTTGTAACTTTATGAAGACAACAGTAATATTAATAATTTATTTTTATTTATTTATAAGTAATGTAATGATAATATAATAACTAATAAAATATATTTACTTATAATGGATGTTGGGTGGATTCTGTTTGTTTTTTTAAGCAAAACAGCTAAAAAGTTTCATGCATAATATGCAGTACTATTCGATCTCTGTACATTAAAAATAAACACAGATACTATTTTAAGACGTTGTGTTCAAATTTCTACTGTCAAATATGTAGCTCTCAAAACAATTAAGACATTTCGATAAACAACAGTTTTTTTGCAATATATCTAAAAATAATTGAAATACCTATCTCTGTTAGATCAAAATCGGTTTTAAAATGTAATAACAACTTATCATTTTGCTTTCGTCCCAGTAATCTGACATACAATTTTATATCTCACAGACGTTTTTACCAATTGATAAAACAACATAACATTTAAATATTTGATGATCAGTAATATATAGATGGCTAGTTTTATATTATCTGATGTTGGATAATACAGTTTTTTGAAATTCTATAAAAATTTTTATTATCAATTTATTTGAGATTTTTATATAATAAAATTTTATAGGTACTTATTTCAGACGTATAAATAACATATAGTTATATTCATAATTACATTTGGCGTATACACCGGTAGAAGTATAAAATATAGGTTTTCATAACAATAGACAAAATCAAGCCAATTATTTTGGTTGGAACAATCTTATAGTTAAAGTTTTTTTTTTTTAAGCCAGGGTAATCGCTCTTCTTTACAGTAGGTAGGTGTTAAGTGTCATTATTGGTCACTGTATCTAATGAATGTATTACATTTGAAATCAATAATAAATTATTGTATACAAAAGCCTTTATTTCTAATCACATTTCTATTTCTATAAGTAATTTATTTTTCTATTAGTAAGTAAACCTATCCTATTAGGTAATACCTCTATTTATCTAATACGGTGCTTTGAAATAATTGTTATCCAAAACAAATTGTATATATTATATATTAATTATAATAATATTACTCCATAAAATAAAACTATCTATTATTTACATATTATAATTTACAAGTCAATACTATTGGCTACTGTAAGACGGTATGAATAGAGCCGTGGTATTATTAGTTATGACGATATAATTTTTTGATACATCTCAAAATTAATCTAATTATTTTGAAAATTGCATTACGTTTAGTAAATAATAATATACATATAGAGTGGTAGAAAAGTCTTATGAAGTTTTTGAATTTCAACAAAATAACATACAATAAAGATAACATTTTCATTTTGTATTAAATTATTCGATTTTACCAACATTTGAAATTGAAAATAAAAAAATTGTCAAAATCGTCCGTTTTTTAGTTTTTCCCGATAATTAAGAAAACATTTTTTTTTTCGTTTTGAACACTGAAAGTATTAACTAGATCCAATTTTTAACTTGAAATCACCTTCAAAGTTGAAGGAGGTTGATGCATGTTTTGCTACTAATGGTGACATCAGACAAAAAAAAAACATCATTTTAATACAAATATATATTAATATATATTCATTGCTCCGCTCAAAATCTTAAATGACATATCTAGTGTTATATCCTATGTGTATATTAATTTTGTTCATATGAAGTGGTCGATTTTGTATAAGGTGTTGTAAGTATCTACTTGATTGTTGATACTATGTCTTAGTTCTAAAGATAAACAATATCGGTTGTGTTGTAGAAATTGTATTCATTTCTATGAAAAAAAAAAAAAATTATTAAGTCAGTAATATAATCTTATAATCTATATTTATTATTTTGTGATGTTAAAAAAGTTAGGTACCTAACTAAAAACTTCTCCGTGAACAATTTTATACAAAGGAAAATATAAAGTTTTTCCGTTGACCCCTAACACGGAGTGTTTTGCTATGTTTTCACTATCGCTGCAAACAATTGATTATAGTTTGGCCTTCATAACGAAAGTATTTTTATAATAATTTATTATTCTTAACAAACAGTTATATTTAATTTAAATGTACTCTACACTATTTATTACTTGTACGATATTGCTGTAATTTTCAGTTGCAATACTGTGTAAACGAAAATGGTTGGTTAATGTGTACAGGGCCTTCTCAATAATATTTTTGCATTTGAATCGCTGATTCGGTTAGTTTTTCTGCATGGGAATTTTCACGAACCAAAAACAAAATAAAAGAAGAGTTTCCGGATAACTTTGTGTAGGTATTATTTTTTCTAATCAATGTAACACTACTGATCGTAGTGATAAAAAAAAAAAAATACTATCTAGATAATCCTACGACGATGTCTCTGAATATAATAATATAATGTGCATAATATATATTATAGTGTATTTAAAGTAAATCGATCACGAGAAAACGAAGAAAACAACCAGTCCTTCGCGTACAATATGTATAAAAAGTAAACGATATGGTCGCCTGAAAAAAAAAGGGAACAAATATAACCGTGTATTATAATACATTATTGCATTTAATTTGTTCAATTTAAGCGTTTTTTTTTACGAATGCACCAGATTACGCATTCACGGAAATAATTTATAGGTTTATGTGTTGTTACTAGGCACGTTATGACCTATGAAATATGCATACTGCGGCAAACAACTCTCCGCAGCGTTGGGACTTTTTACGCGTGCGGTGGCGGCGCCGTTTCATCGGAGATTTTTCCACACGCAGAAAATACCGAAGCCATCGCCGCCGCCACCTCGTTTTATTCGGATCCGACTTTTTTGTATTATTGACGAGTACATTAATGAGAACCTACATCGAAGGACTTATGCGCACGTCATACGCGCACCATAATATAATATAGGCATAAATATAATATACCTATATTATATTATATTAGCGCATTTTGCCGCTGTGTATGTACATACAAACACACTATTTATATATATTTATATACACACATTATACATTCGCGATAGCGGCTGGTGGGGGGGGGGGGGGTGAAGTCATCGTCGAGGGGGTGTCGATGACGGTTGGCGGCGGGCGGCGCGTGTGTTTTAGAACAAAAAGTGCCTCCTGCGCCGTATATCTGTATATAAATATATATTATATACGTATATATGCGTTATATGGGACCGGCGCTCGCGGAAGGGATGTGTAATACTTGTGTTGTAAACACACAGGCGCGCACGTACAAAAGAACTCGGAGAAAGTGGAGGAGAAAGGCTCGAACTCGTTCGTATATATGCATATTATATATATATATATATATATATATAAATTGTATATGCGTGTATAGATATACGTAGTGATTATGACGACGAGGGGAGGGCGTGATACTGAGGAGGGTGCGCTTATGCAAGGGGTGGGTGACGTTTGTGCCGCCGGGAGAGGGTACA
Organism: Pentalonia nigronervosa; assembly: GCA_014851325.1. NCBI lineage: Eukaryota > Metazoa > Arthropoda > Insecta > Hemiptera > Aphididae > Pentalonia > Pentalonia nigronervosa. The sequence continues at coordinate 3,239 of JACXSJ010000849.1, read as the reverse complement.
AATACCTAGTCGCGGGTGCGAGTGTGAATGTGTGTGATGTGAACGCGTGTACACACGAATCTCGTCGTGCTCTTAAAATTTACCATCCCTCCCACACGCACCCACACCCCTATAGCAGTGCACACACGCACGGAAGTGCTGCACGCGCGCGCCAAACGAATGCGAGATGATCGCGGGTCGCGGCTTGGATGGGGAAGAGGGTAGCGAATCATTAAAAATATGCGTATAAAGTATGAAAAAAAAAAAATATAAAAGTAAAAACCGTAGGCGTAGTGAGGAATAATGTATCGATCGGGTTTGTTTTTTTTTAATATATATATGTATAACTATATATTTTTTTTTAACAGAGGCGACCAATGGGGTGATGCCGAAAGAGGCTGCTGAACTATGAGCGCTCTCTCTGCCCACCCTAAAAAACACCGCACCCTACACCCTCCACCCTTTCCCTTCCTCCACTACTACTACGATAATTCCACCACTACTACTACTATATTTTACTAGTATACTACTACTACTACTACTACTACTACTACTACTACTACTACTACTACTACTACTACTACTACTAATACTACTACTACTACTACTACTACTACTACTACTACTACTACTAATACTACTACTACTACTACTACTACTACTACCACTACACCTGACTATACACACTCCACCGTTATCGTTGCCGTCGTCGTCGTCGTCGTCGTCATCGTCGTCGCCACCGCTAAGGTTTTAATTGAGAACGGAACGGTCGCGGGGGCGCGCAGGGATTGGCAGGGGAGAAGGGTAAAAATACGCGCAGCCTCGCGCAATACGAGAGGGTGATTTCATCTCTCTCATCCATTCTTCACCGCTACTCGTGACCCATCTATCGTCTCTATATACGCGCATAACGCGCGCGTGTGCTTCCACCCCTTTTTTACATGACATGACGACTGCTGACGCTTTTTGACACGGCGGCATCGTTGGCCCACCACCACCTCGTCTACCTCATTCTCCCTCACAAACTCTCTCTCCCACTTCCAACCACTTTCTCATTTTCTATCGCTCTCCCTCTCATTTACTGCTACCCTCTCTCTTTGTCACCATCATCACCACCCCCACCGCGCACACCATACGCTACCACTACAAACCATAGGCGGCGCGTATAGTTTTTCCGATTATCGCTTTGCCTATACTAGCGCGCCCCTACCCTCAAAGTCATCCCTTTCCGATGCCGCTGTTGCCGAGAAAACAATATGCGAAAATATTCCGGGCGCGGTAGGTGAGAGTCCGAATCAAAAGGATATTATACGGTTTCGTATTCCACTCGCCACAACCCTCACCCTTCACGTATATATATATAGTACTGAAAGCTCAGTGGTGTATATCATAAGTCTTTGGTGGTTTTATTTTTTTTTTGTTTAATGAAATTGACTCCTTTGCGTGTGTCGTGTGTCGTTTTGGACGGTTTTTTTTTTTGAAAAAAAGATTTTCGTGTTTTGAATTCCAGGACGCCAATTTCAAAAAATATTTTACCAAAAATGTTCAATGAATTATTTGACAATATTGATATTTATCTCGTCTTTGTTTCTGATTTTTTTTTTTAACAAATACCTATATTTAGTTTACTAGTAGGTGGTGGTATTCATAAATCGGTATATATAGTATAATATTATGATATTTAATCTGAATCTAACTCGATATGATCTTGGTGTTAAAATATATTTTTACGAGAACAAAGATACTTTTACTTAAATATATGATAGGTTCACATTGTATTAGTTCTATATTGATACACAGTAAAATAAAACTTGTATTACTATAAAAGTTATATTTTACTGTGGTGTTTAATATGCTATCATTACATATCGGTCGCTAAATAATGATTAGATATATAATATAGGGTATGTACCTAAGTGTCAAAATAGTCATCAAATTGTCCGTTAGATTGTATAATGTGCACGTCAATAGGTATCGTATGAATAACAATATAATATATTTAATATGATTAAAGTCAATTTAAATATAATAGAGTGTGGTTTTCAAAAATTTTTTGGTACACTATTTAAAGATTAGTTCATTTTTTAAAAACAATATTTAAACTAGAGCATTACGCAAAAAAGTATGATTTATAAATTTATAAGTCGAGTATAATAAAAATTAAACAATTTTTTTAAACTTTTTATTATTATTAATTTTTTGAACTACGTAAGTATCAAATAATAACTAAAATCGTTATTTTTTCGTAAATATATTAATTTTTGTCAACATTGAACTTCTAAATTCAAACACATTTAAAAAAAAAATGTGTATTTGTACCTTAAATATTTTTAATTTGTTATAACAATATATGAGGAATATTGTATCTATAAAAGTTTTAAGTTTTTTGACTAAAATCTTCTCGTCATAAGTATACTCGTATTATGTTTAAAAAATGCATAAGTATTTTTTGTTCTCATTTTTAATTTTGGAGTTAAAACAAAATAAATCTAATCAAAAACCAATGTTACGAAATTATTACAATTATTCAGTAATTTGTTTATTGTTTGATTTTAGAAAGTAGGTAATATGAATTTTGATATCCAAAAGTAGAAACTATATCTAATTTACTACCAGAAATCACTCTCAATATGGATGGATGCATTTTTTTCGCTTTGAAATGTGATGTCAGACAATAACAAAACCGGTGAAATTTCTCAGCTGTATTGTATATGTTTTGAGTGCATCTCATCATTGAATAATAAATACCTTTAAATAGACAAATTGAATGTGTTAAATTTGAATTTAACGATAAATCATTACATACGAAAAACGATTTTGAGCGAGGACTGTTTGTCGGCCTATATTATAAAGTATATTACATTGTTTCTGTGAATAATTCGGAAGATTTCATTAATTTACAGAAAAAAAAAAATTACATACCTTCAAGTCAGGACCAACGTACCTTATATTGGTCATTATTATCGATCTACTAATTGTATATGCAGCAGTAGAAAAATAATATTGATATGAAAAATCAAGTTACGTACCTAAGATTAATATTTTAACGTTATTGACTCTTATGACTAGGGAGCGGATGTTTATGCTCCAAAAAATTAAAAAATATGCATGCAATTATGCTCTTTAAAGTTTAAAAATATGCTTAGAATTTATTAAAAATATGCATCAAAAAAATTATATATATAGGTATAAAATAATTATTCTTAAAATTAAAACTTAAAAAAGAACTGTTGGTGAATTTTTTGTTAATCTGAAAATAA